>CAUYSK010029975.1:0-106126 GCA_963575035.1 Avahi laniger
TTTTGTTGCTGTGATTGTCATTGGGATCTTCTCCTTAAATTCTTTGCCTAGACCAATATCTAGAAGAGTTTTCCAACATTTTCTTCTGGAATTCTTGTGGTTTCACACCTCACATTTAAGTATTGTATCCATCTTGATTTAATTTTTGTGAGTGGAGAGAGATATGGATCCTGTTTCAATCTTCTGCATGTGGCTATCCAGTTTTCCCAGCACGATTTATTGAATAGGACTTCTATTCCCCAGTATATACTGTTATCTGCTTTACCAAAGATCAATTGGCTGTATGTGGATGGTTTTATATCTGGATTCTCTATTCTGTTACATTGGCCTTTGTCTCTATTTTTGTGCCAATATCATGCTGTTTTGGTCACTATACATTGTAGCATAGTTTGAAGTCTGATAATGTGATGGCTTCAGCTTTGTTCTTTTTGCTTAAGACTGCTTTGGCTATTCAGACTCCTTTCTGGTTCCAAACAAAGCATAAAATTATTTTTTTCTAGATCTGTGAAATATGACATAGGTATTTTGATGGAGATTTCATTGAATCTGTAAATCAGTTTGGGTAGTATGAACATTTTAACAATGTTGATTCTAGCGATCTGTGAGCATGATATGTTTTTCCATTTGTTTGTGTCATCTGAAATTCTATTCCTCAGGGTTTCATAGCTCTCTTTTTACAGATCTTTAACCTACTTGATTAAGTGTATTCCTAGGTATTTCCTAGGTATTTTATTTTTTTTTTGTAGCTACTGTGAATGGTACTGAGTCTTTAATTTGACTCTCAGCTTGATTGCTATTGGTGTTTAGGGATGCTACTGATTTGTGAATAGTGATTTTGTAACCTGAAACTTTGCTGAATTTATTTATCAATTTCAGGACTCTCTTGGTGGAGTCTTAGGGGTTTTTCAGATATAAGACCATATCATAAGCAAAAAGCAATAGTTTGATCTCCTCTTTCCTGATTTGGATTCCCTTTATTTCTTTCTCTTGCTTGTTGCTCTGGGTAGGACTTCCAGCACTATGTTGAATAGAAGTGGTCAAAGTGGGCACACTTAACTTGTTCCAGGTCTTAGTGGGAATGCTTTCTTCATTCAGTATGGTGTTGGCTGTGGGTCTGTCATAAATGGTTTTTATAATCTTGAGATATGTTCTTTCTATACACAGTTTGTTGAGGGTTTTTATCATGAAAGGGTGCTGAATTATGTCAAATGCTTTTTTCCTACATCCATTGAAATGATCATACAGTCTTGCTTTTGCTTCTGATTATGTGTTAATCACATTTATTGATTTACATGTGTTGAACCATCCTTGCATCCCTGCGATGAAGCCCACTTGGTCATGTTGTATTATTTATTTATTTATTTTTTTTTTTTGATGTGCTGTTGAATTCGGTTTGCTACTATTTTATTAGGATTTTTGCATCTATATTCAAAGGGACATTGGTCTTTAGTTTTCCTTCTTTGTTGTGTCCTTTCCTGGCTTTCGTATCAAGGTGATACTGGTTTCATAGAATGAGTTAGAGAGGATTCCCTTCTTTTTGATTATATGAAATAATTTCTGCAGTATGGGTATCTACCCTTCTTTGTAGTTCTGACAAAATTTGGCTGTGAATCCATCTGGTCCAGGGCTTTTTTTCTGTTGGAAGATTTTTTTATTATTGCTTTTTTATTATTGCTTTTTTTTATTATCTCATTATTGGTGTGTTCAGGAGTTCTATTTCTTCCTGATTGACTCTTTGGATGTTGTGTGATTCCAGAAATTTATTTATTTCTTCAGTGTTTTTGTATTTATATTTGTAGAGATTTTCACAGTATTCACAGATGGTATTTTGTATTTCTGTGGTATTAGTTGTAATATGTCCTTTTCTGTTTCTGATTGAGCTTATTTGTGTCCTTGCTCTTCTATTCCTGAGTACTCTAGGAAGAAGTCTATCAATTTTGTTTATCTTTTTAAAGAACTTTTTGTTTAATTTGTCATTTGTATTGTTTTTTGTTTTTCATTTCATTTAGTTTTGCTCTGACCCTCATTATATCTTTTCTTCTCCTGGCTTTGAGTTTGGTTTGCTCTTCCTTATCTAGTTCCTTGAGACATGTCATTAGATTGTTAATTTGTGATCTTTCTGTCTTTTTGATGTAGGCATTAAAGGTGACGAATTTTCCCTTTAGGACTTTTTTTGTTGAATCCCATAGATTTTGGTAGCTTGTGTCCCATTTTTTGTTCAGTTCAAGGAATCTTTTGATTTCCATCTTAATTTCCTTATTAACCTAATAATCATTCAGCAGCTGGTTGTTTAATTTCCATTACTTTGTGTGGAATTGAGTGTTTCCCTTGGAGTTGATTTCTAATTTTGTTTCACTATGGTCTGAGAAAATACATGATATGATTTCTAGTTTTTTGAATTTGTTGAGATATATTTTGTGGCCTAAGATATGATCAATCTTGGAGAATGTTCCATGTGCTGATAAGAAGAATGTATATTCAGTAGTTTGGGGATAAAATATCCTTTAAATGTCTGTTAGGCCCATTTATTCTAGAGTCTTGTTAAAGTCCAGTTTTGATTTATTCCAGTTCTGTCAGAGGGATGTTGAAGTCTCCAGTAATTACGATGTTGCTATTTATCTCTTTGCTTAGATTTAGTAGGGTTTGCTTTATGAATCTGGGTGCTCCTGTGTTAGGTGCATAAATATTTATGATTGTTATGTCTTCTTGTTTAATTGTTCCCTTTACCGTTATATAATGACCATCCTTGTCTTTCTTTATTATTGTTGATTTAAAGCCAATTAAATTTGATATGAGAATGGCTGCACCTGCTTTCTATTGGTTTCCATTTGCATGGAATATTTTTTTTCATCCCTTCGCCTTTCCCATTCTTTTGTTTAGATGGGACTTTTTTTCTTCCCCCACCCCAACTCATAAGGGAGTGTCTTTAGCATATGTTGGGTAAGAACTTTTGGCTTTGCCTATAGGTGCTTTGATGGTGATGTAGGTTCTGGATGCATGCCTTGGTTATAGATAGCCTAGTGTGGTTGTTTTCTCAGTTGTGTGTTGTTTGTAGGCTGTAGCAGTGTTGAGCTATGTGTGTGTTCAGTTTCCTTGTCTCTCTTTGATGAGAGAGGATGGAGGTCTTTGGGATCTTTTCTCTTTCCCTAGCCCAGTGGTCTTCTTAACAGTGTGAATTGTATTGGCATGCCCAGTTTAATCTCTGAGACAGTAGGTGCTACTTGTGGGTAAGATTCTACCACATCCTATATGATTGAGTCAGTAAGTGCAGTAAAGGCCTGTGCAAATTGACCTCTCCGTCAGTAGGTGGTGCTTGCCAGAAGGAACAAGTTGCCATGTTGTTTTTGGGATCTGTGCCCAGCTCTAGTCCCTCAGGAGAAGCACTTGAATGTTCCCAGTGATGATAGTTGAGTCCTTATTCTCCACCGCAGTAGAGGCGGGTGGGGAGTGAGGCTGGGTAGAGCTGGGTTGGTGAGCCTGTCCTCAGGCTCCACGAAAGCTGGTAAGGTAGCTGTTTTGGTGGGGGTCAAAGGTCTGCTTTCAGCCCTCTGGGGAAAGCCACCAGGGAAGGGCTGAGATGGCCCAACCCAGCCAGAAAGTCTGCTTGTGGAGCAGGAGCCCTCTGAGATCCACAGTCTGGCTTTTCAAAGCAGGTTTCCCTCTTCTCCCTTTTCTCCTGCTCTGCAGTCTCCAGCCAGCTTCTGCCTGCAGCAGGGCTCACACTCGCTGAGCTCACCCAGGATGGTGCCGAGGGCTGGGAGCTTCCCTGTTCAGAATCCTGCCTTGGGCTGAGAGTGCAGCTTTCCTGTGGGGAGAGGGGTGCTCCAAGAGAGCACTGCATCTGGAACCCGCACCACACTCTCTTCAGTTCTGCCCATGCGGGCTCCCTTGCCTCTGGAGATTAGTTCACAAATTTCCCCTCCATGGCCCTGAACAAAATGATCGAGTCCTGGGGTATAGGACAGTGGCCTGTGGCCGTGTGCCCAGCTCCGCAAAGGTCACTCGCTGACCATGCCAGGGAGAAGCATACTGGTCCCAAATTGTCTATGTGGTGCTCAAGCAGGTTTGATGTCCCTCTGCTTTGGGGTGTGCCCTGCTCTGATGGAGCAGCTGGTCAAGAAGCACAGGGGAGGGCCAGTGAGCTCACAGTCTGAGCACCCTTAGTCTGTTGCAGGTGTTTAAGAGGAAAGGTTTGAGCCCCACTCTCTGTGGGAGCCCCAGCGGTGGGGAAGCAGCAGTTCCTGAGAGCCTCGGCTCGAGGCTGAAGCATCTCTTTTGGCAGCTGCGATTGGGGGAGGGGAAGGAGAGGTTTAGAATCTGAATGGAGGAAAGCTAGCACTCTGGTCATCTCTGTCCCTCTCTAGAAGGCAGCTCGCCTGGAATGTCCAGGCTCTGGAGTCAGACAAATCCCCCAGGACCCCCTGACTTCCTGTGGCTCTCAGAGTCTGGGCTGGAGTTGGGAAATGTTTGTGTGGGAACGAGCAAGATGTAAACGGAGGGGCTGAAGCCCCATGGGAGGACAAAGGTGCACAGTGGGTGGGGAAGCAATATGGCACCTGCCAACTTGGCTTGAGTCCGTGGTGATGAGACGCTTCTCCAGGGGGCTGGCAGGCTGGTGCTTTGTCCTCGGGAAGCTCCCAGTTCACTGATGGCAGCAGCTTTGGGTCTTATGAGGAGAGAAAGGCTCTCTGGCAGTTTGGGAGTGTGCTGACTGCCAGAGATGTGAGGGAGGGAGAAACAAACCACTCTGCCTACCCTTTTCCCTGGACTCCAGGCCTCTCAGGGGTTGATCTCTGCTGAGATCCTGCTACTTCCTGTTCTACTGTGCAACTGCTTCCCACGGAATCTCTTGTAGGTTTTAGCACTTTTCCCTCAGAATCACACCCCATCTGTGATTGATTGTTTTTTCTTTTTCATCTAATGCTTTTGCTTCTTTGTGAGACAATCTGGCAGCTGATGTCTGCCATCAGCTATCTTCCCCCCCTGTTATTTTTTACTCCTGTCTCATTTATTTATTCCTTTTTATTTTCTTTGAGTTTAAGCTTTTTTTCTTTACTTTTTGAAATGAATGCTTAACTCATTTTTTTCAATATTTAATATGTGCATTTAAGACTTATTCTCTATAATCCTTGTCTTCATTGATTCCCATAAATTCGATATATAGTGTTTTTGTTATTTTCAGTTTCAAGTATTTCATAACCTCCATTGTGATTTTTTTCTTGAACTCATTGGTTACCTGTATGTGTGATGTTTATTTTTCAAATTTATCCTTTTTCTATTTGAGTTTTATTTTAATTACTGTGCAGTCAATTACTTTGTGAGTTCTTTATTACAGAGTCTATGGTATTTCTAAAACAAACTTTATGACCTAGTAGGTGATCAATTTATATGTATGCGAGAAAAGAATGCACCTTCTCCCCTTGTTGGGTCATGGGGTTCTATGTGTCATTATTAAATCAAGATTGATATTAGTACTATTCAAATCTATTCCTTTGCTAATTTTTGGTCTGCTCAATTGCCCACTAATGAATATGTGAGAAAAATTTCCACCAGCTGTGTTGATTTTTCAACCTAGTGTAAGTATTTTGTCATTTTTTTGCTTTACCTGAGACTATACTGTTGGGCACACACCATTCGTAATTAGTATGTCTCCTTTTTGGATTTTCCCTTTTATCATTATGGTTTTCCATCTTTGTGGTAGAGAGAGTTAGTACTTTACACCCTTGCTGTTAGGTTGAATGTACAAGTTAGACATGCAGCATGTAAAATATCAGGCATTTTACCAGTCCCAGAGAAAGGGTTGTGAGGAAAAGCAAAATGTCACCTCTGCAGTATCTCCGTTATCTCTCTCCCCTGCCATGATCATCTTGGAGACCTTATGTTCCAGATGACATGGATAAAACATGGAGGCAGGCCTCCTACCTATATTAAACTTTTCGTAAGGGAGAAATAAACCTTTATTATATTAACCTATTGGGATTTCAGAGGTTTGTCAGTCATGAAAGCTAGTTTTAATTATTCTGAAATATACTCCTGTAATTATGCTTTTTACCATAGATTCTATATTCCCATTTTGTTAGTATTTCCCCACTTTATGTATGGGGAAATATCATGCATATACATGTCATTTATATGGTACATATTTATACATGGAATATATATGATATATATTTTTAATTCCATTTTTGTTCAAACTTTACTCATCAATTCCTTTATACTCAACATCTACATTCAGCCTTGCTTTAAATGTGCCTTTTAAAAAACAGAATATTTCTGGGTTCAAAATTCACCTGGCTGTTTCTGTTTGTTAATTAGTAAACTTAATTCATTGTAATTGCTGATATATTTGGTCTTATTTCTACCATTTTATTTTGGGTTTTGTATTCAACAAGCTTTTTCTTTGTTCCTTTCCTCTCTGTTTTCCTGCTTTCTGTTCGACTGCTTTGGTTTTCTCTGTTTTCCTTGTTTTTCATTTTTAGTGGTACTTCTAAATTTTAATATACAATATTTTAAATATAGTTTTTATTTCTTAATTTTCCTTTTGTAATAATTTCAGACTTACAAAAGGTTCCAAAATTAGTACAAAGAATTCCAGCATATTCTTCTTCATCACCAGATGTTAACATCTCACATAATCACAGTAAAATGAGCAAAACAATTAACATTGATACAATGCTATCACCTAATCTACAGGTCTTCTTCACATATTTCCAGTTGTTCCCCTGATGTCCTTTTCTGCGCCAGAGTCAGTCCATTATTGCTTACTGCACTTAGTTGTCTTGTCTCCCTAGTCTCCTCCAATCTAGGACAGTTCCTTACCTTTTCTGTATCGTTCATGAACTTGACATTCTGAAGAGTACTAGCCAAGTAAGTTTTGTAGAATAATCTTTGCTTTGGATTAGTCTGATGTGTTCTCATAATTAAATTCAGGTTCTGCATTTTTGGCAAGAATACCACAAACGTGATGTCGTGTTCTTCGTACTACTTAATATCAATTTGTCTCATTACTGGTGATGTTAACTTTGGTCACTTGGTTATGGTGATGTTGTTAGGTTTTTCCACTGTAAAGTTACCATTTTTATTTTAGCAATTGAAAACTATCTTGTAGAGAGATACTTTAAGACAGGTGAGCATCCTAATTTTCATCATCATACTCTTACCCATTAATTTTAGCATCTGTGGATGATTCTTATCTGCAACACTTACTGTTATGGTGTTTGCAAAATGATTTTTTCTCTTTCCATCATTTCTTTCAGATTTGTTAATTGAAATATACTATAAGGACGAGTTGCTCCTTTTCTAAATTTTCTTAATTTTTGTTCTTATCATTAGGTATTCACTTGTTTTTTCTATGGGTAATGACCCATTATTGTTACCCATTATTTATTGCTGAAAATGTCTCAGATTTGGCCAGTGGGAGTATTTTGAAGTTGGCTCCTTTGGACATGTCCCCCATCCTTTTTGAACAGTTCTTTGCTTTTTGGTATCTATGTTTTGGGCTCACCCTGTACTGTTCCTGTTCCAGCCCTGAAGTCTGCCATTTCTCTAAAGAGTTCTGGTTCCTATTATTGAGACCAGATTTTAAAACCAAAATTTTGTTAGGTGTGTTGTTTACCTACTGTGGTGTCATTGCTTCTGTGTTCTCTTAGTAGACAAGACTAAAAATTGTTTCACATCCGTTCATAGAGATCTTCCTCTTTCTTTCTTATGACTGCATAGAATTTCACTGCGTGTATGTGTAAGAGTTCACTCGACTACTCTCCTAAATGTATGTATTTAGGTTGTTACCAATATTTTGCAATTACAAAGAATGCTGCAGTGAATAATCTCTTGAGTGTATATTTTTTGTGTTGCTGAAGGTGAATCTTCAGGGTAAATTCCTACATGTGGAACTGCTGCATCAAAAGGTAAGTGCATGTGTAATTTATTAGTTATTGTGAACTTCAAAATGATTGTGTTGATTTGCATGTTCACAGCAGTGTTTGAGAGTGACTGCTTCTTGTTTCCGCCATTTTGTTAATAGAATGTGTAGTCTTTCCAATTTTCACTAATCTGGTAGCGGAGAAATGGTATGTCATCCTAATCACATTTATCTCATTACAAGTGAGTTTAATGTCTTTTTTTTGTTTGAGGATCATATTTCTTTCTTTCTTTTGGTAAATTGTCTGTTCATGCCTTTTTCTCATTTTTTTCTTGGGGTTTGGTAATTTGTCCCTCAATTTTTAAGAGTTCTTTATATATTAGTGATATTAGCCCTTTGTGATATCTACTGAATATTTTTTTGTCAGTTGTCTTTTGACTTTGTTTATGTTTTATTTTCCCATAAATAATTAAACATTTTAGTAGTGTTTATTTTTATGAATAAAATGCATCAATCTATTTGTTGCCTCTGGATTTTGAGTCATAGCTAAAGTGGCTTTCCCTACTCTGAGGTTAAAGAGAAAGTCACCCAAATTTTTTTTAGTTCCTGTATGGTTCCATTTTAAAATTTAGGTCCATAATCCATTTGGAATTTATTTTTATCTTTTGTGTGAGGCATAGATCTAATTTTTTTTTTGTTCTAAATGGCTATCCAGTTTCCTGAGCACCATATATTAAAAAATCTGTCTTTGACCCAGTTAGTTTAGATGCCACATTTATCATATACTAAAATTTCACATGGACTTGGATCCATTCCTGGGCTTTCTATACTATTTAGGCAATATATTTGTCTACACATGGGCCAATACCACACTGTTTTAATCATTAACATAAAGGTTTTGCATTATGTTTTGACCTCTGTCTGAGAGAATTAGTTCCCCCTTGTAATTTTCATTTTTTCTGTTATTTTTTTAAAAATGTTTTCCTGGCCATTCCCACATGTTTTTTTCCCTATATGAACTTTAATATCAACTTGTCTAACTTTCTAAAAATGCTTGTTGGCGTTTTATTGAGCTAACATTAAATTTATAAATTAACAAATGGAGAACTTACAATTTTTATTATGTTAGTCACCCTACTCAAGAATAATTCATTCCATTTATTTAAGTTTACTTTTGTGTCTTCCAAGAGTGTTTTTAAGTTTTGTTTATATAAATTTTGCACATTTCTTGCCAAGTTTTTGTCTAAGTATTTAATCTTTTGCTATAAGTTTTTTTAAATATTATTTTCTATAATGGGTTATTATATATGTAAAGGCTATTGATTTTGATATCAACATGCATTTTTGATGTAGTTAACTCTAACCCTCATTCATTACCTTTACTCTCCTATAGAACAACATAAGAATTTAAATTTTGGTCTCTCTACTCATACCATCCATTTTACTTTTCTCCAGTATTTGACTTCCTCATTAATTTCCTCCCTAACATTTTTTTTTTGAGATGGAGTCTCACTGTGTTGTCAAGGTTGGACTTGAACTCCTGGGCTCAAGCAATTTTCCTGCCTCAGCCTCCCAAGTAGCTGGGACTACAGGCACACACCACCATGCTGGCTTCTTTCCACTCTTGTCATTATTATTGCTATGATTAGCAGTCAGTGCTTATGTAGATTTATCCACAAGTTTGCCAGTATCTTTGCTTTCCTTTACTTTTAAAGACTTTTTTTTTATTTTGGGTTCACTTGCTTTCTTCCTGAAGTATACTTCTAGTAGATTTTTCAAGAAGAATTTATGAACAATAAACTCTCTCAGTCTTTTTTTGAAAATGTCATTGTTTTGTACTCACTCTTGAATGATGGTTTAGTTAGATAGCAGATTCTATCGTCTTCTGGCATCTGTTGCTGCTGAGAGGAAGTCCTCAGTCAGCCCAATTGTTCTTGTTAATTTCTCTTTTTGTCTCTGATGGCTTTGTTTATAATGTACTACTATTTTATTACTATGTGTGTAGGGGTGAGTTTCTTTTAATTTATTCTTTTATGAAGATTTATGTTCCTGCAATATGAGGACTTCTCTCTTAAATTCTGGAAAATTCTTGAGTATTATCTCTTTGAACGTTAACCCTTTACCATTTTTCTGTTTTCATGTTGTGAAAACTTCTAATGTACATGTTGGACACTATCATATCTTCCACAATCTTAACTCTTTTTCGTATTTTCTCTCTGTGTTGCATCCTGAGCACTTTCCTTATAACTATTCTTTTTTTTTTTATCAGACAGAGTCTGACTCTGTTGCCCAGGCTAGAGTGCAGTGGCATCAGCCTGGCTCACAGCAACCTCAAACTCCTGGGCTCAAACGATCCTCCTGCCTCAGCCTCCCGAGTAGCTGGGACTACAGGCATGCGCCACCATGCCCGGCCAATTTTTTCTATATATATTTTTAGTTGTCCAGATAATTTCTTTCTATTTTTTAGTAGAGACGGGGTCTCGCTTTTGTTCAGGCTGGTCTCGAACTCCTGACCTTGAGCGATCCACCTGCCTTGGCCTCCCAGAGTGCCAGGATTACAGGCGTGAGCCACTGCACCTGGCCTATCTATTCTCATAATTCACTTAATCTCTCCGTGGTTCTGTCCAACTTTCTATTCAATTCACTCCATTGGATTTTTCTCCCACTGACTCTGTATTTTTATTTCTAGATTTCATATTTGACTCTTTTTCAAATCTTTTCTTCTTCCTATGGTCTTATTTTTGCCATATAATTTCCATTTCTGCTGTTAACTTTTGAACCAGGGGAAGATTAAGGTTTTGTGAAATCTGAAACTTATATATTTTGGAACACCTCTGTTTAAGAAAATGAATATATACAACAACAAATACAAAATTAAGCACAGTAGTGAATATTTTTTAGAATAAGAAAAAAATCATAACAAATTATAGATTCAAAAAGCTAAAAAATACCACAAACATCAAACAAAATCCAGAAAAATATCAATATACTTTTAATAACTCTCTGATACATCTCTATAGTTGATGTCCTCTTCATATGACAAGTTTATAATATCATTTTCTAAGGAGAAAATAGATAGTTCAGTCTTTTTTATAGCATATTTGATCAAAATCTAATTTTTATTATTTGTGGTTTAGAAAAGTTAGTTTCAACTTCATACATAGGTATTGGCAATATTGTACATTTTTAGAATTGTCGAATTTGGGAAAAACTCTATCAAATCTCCTCTATGTATAGCTGTAAGAATTGAGAAAATTTTATACACATATAAACTTCTGGCTCTATACATTTCAATTTTTTTCTTGTCTACATATTTGCTGTACAGGATACTGTGGAATGTGTTTATATCAGGATATGACCTCTGACCCTGTACCTTCATGTCACTATGCAGACATAACTACGAACCACATAAATATGTCCCACTAAATCCAGGTTAAATGTATTCCCGACTTTAACACCTCCCCAAAATACCCATTGCCATTCCAGTGCCTTCAAATAAAAATAGAAGTCCGTGATGGGAAAGAAGTCTGAATGGAAAGAGACAGTGGTCTTAACCAATTAAGGTTAAACTATCTTTCATAGATTGTATGAAGACATAGCCCTGTGAGTACATTGCTAGATTCCCTCTCAGCATTTTGGAAAGGGCCTGTGCCAGTGAGAGGCCCTGAAACTTTAGCTTCGTTAGCTTTACAATAGATTTGCCTCTGCTTTGAACATCTCAATCATAATTATTGCAAGGGCTCTTTCCAATGGTTATTTCTAGGCCCAACAGATCATCAGTGGACTCTTCCCCATGGTGTTGCTTTACCTTGCATTATCCGTAATCTTAGATTAGGAAGTCGACTTCCAAGGGGCTTGCTTTCTGAGGGAATTCCATGGGCCTATGGTGCCTGGGCGGTTGCCTTTGCCAGGGACCCCTGGGTCTCCATCTGTGTTTATGCTAATTTCTCAACTAGCATGGGGTCATACTATGTGCAACATACAATATCTAAGTCGTAAATTTAGACGCTATGTGTTTACATGCCACAGATGGAGGGGTTCCAACTTCTTGTGGATGGGTGTTCACTCTTGTCTGGTGGATGCCAAGTTTCCTTTCTGCTTCCCTGAACCAGTGGGTGAAGCCCTCCTAGGCCCTGTTTCAGGGCTGAGATAGCACTTCATGGGCCCTGGCAGGATCGGTTTCAGCCTTTCAAGGATATGAAGCCACTAGTCTCTTTTCCCTCCCTACACACATCAGAAACCCACCTCTCAGCTATTAGGCCTTAACTCAGGTAGAAGAATCCCATGGGCCATTTTAGTTTCAGTTCTTGCTCACCACACTGAGTTTTCTCTGTATTATTGTCACCTACAATAATACAGAGAAATAATAATACAGAGTGGATTACAAACTCCACTGTGCAGCCAAACGTTCTTTTGTTAGATTTTGACATATTCATGTATTTGGAATTGGAAAACGAACATTGGAGTAAATCTAAGTAGTTCAGCTGCAACTCTTTTCATTCTATGTTACATTTTTGAGTGACCTTCATGTCTCTAATGCTGCCTGTGCATCGGTACATAATTCAAATTCCTTGTCCTTGTAGAGTTTACTTTCTAGGAAATTAAAATATTCTCTTTTGTGCCGGGAACTCTTTTTCTTCCTATGTAGAAAGGACAAAGGAACCTAGCTTCCCTCTCTTCTCTTCCTGGATGTATCTGAGGTTATCAAATGCTCTAGAAAGCTCTGTGACTGTGAGTCCTGTCTGATTGAGGATCTTTAAAATAAACTCTAGGTCTTCCCTATAGTCTCAGTGTTCCCAGACCTTTCTACCACTGTGGACCTCTTTTATTTACAAAGGTTTTGTCTATCACATTGCATTGTAATAATAATTAACCCTTCTCTCCAACTTCTTTTTGCATGCCCCATAATACAATTCTTTATTATTTGAAAATAATTTCCTTTTCATTTATTTAAATACAGAAAAATTCACCCTTTTAGGAGTATAGTTGTAAGAGATTTGACAAACTGTGCAGTCATATATCCACCAGCTTAGTCATGACGTAGAATTGTTCCCTCACTCCAAACTACTCCCCCAAGCCCCCTTCGTAGTCAACCTTCCTCTTGGCCCTAGCCCTTGGCAACCACTGATCTGTTCTCTATTCCTTTAATTCTATTTTTCCAAGACTGTCATGTAAATAGAATTATATAGCGTGTGGCCTTTTGTGTCTGGCTTCTTTCACTTAGCATAATGCGTTTAAGATTCATCCACTTGGATTGCATGTATCAGTGGTTTGTTCTCTTTCTCCCATTTAAAATAAAAAGTCCTAATTAGAGCTTCTCATTTATAAAAGCTAATTATGATCAATAAGAATTGATCATATTATGATATTTCTTGATGCTAAGTTACCATAAAATAATTACATCTGAGTTAAAAATTCTTAAAATGGGAACAAACTTGCTGCTTGGGGTTCAGGATATACTGTAATCCCAGGCTAAGACAAAGGAATACAGCAATGTTTTAGTAAATATGAGCGACCCAATAGGTGGCAAATATACAATTTTTAAAGCTTTTTTAAAATACCAAAACTAGCAGATGATCAATAAATATTTGTTGAATGTGTGAAGGATTGAATGATGGAGGCTCACTGAATTTAGGGGCTTCCTGAAGCATGGAGACTCTCGAGCTGCTGATTACTTACCCAAAAGATCCTCTGCCTTCGATCCCAAACCTAATGGCTGCTGCCTGTGGTTCTCTCTGTTATTGGAGTAGCAAGGGGGTTGGCACATTCCCAACCTCGTGGGTTTGTGAGGCAAGCACAAAAGAACAGCCAGTTATCACACTGTGTCATTGTCCGATATCTTTCCAGAAGCTTGTTTGGGGTCTGCCTGCCAGGCTGCACACCTGCTCCAGCTCGCCTCGTCACATGGCCCATTGAGCAGTGACTTCCCTTAAACATGAGGTGGCCACACACCTGTTTTCTTTAGTCAGGCAAGCAAATATGTGTATGGCATGAGCCAAAATTCTTCTTCCAAGACATGCTCAAAGCCCCCATTGCAGGTGACAGGAGATAACTGCGCCTCTGGGGGAGGGAGGGGCCCCTGTGGCCAGCAGGGATGGTCTCTTCCACACCTGTGTGCTTTATATTCGAGCCAAAAGGATATAAAACACATATTAACTACAATCACTGCTTCGAAGGAGCTTACTGCCATTTTGCAAGCAGTGTGTCACCATGCAAAGCATTCTTGTTACGTGTTTGATGAGTAAATGGTACATCTCTGTCCTTATAGTCAGGAGCATAGTTGTATAGAATCTCAGTGTTGGAAAGACCCTAAACATCATCCCATCTAGCCACCCAGGGAACCACAGTTGCTTGGACAGCTATCTCGGCCTCTCTACCTTCTGTCTGCTATGTCACATGAGACAGCTGATGCTGACATCACAGATCGTGTCTTCCTGGACATCCCCAGCTGTCTTGGGTGCAGCAGCATCGATGACACAGGGTCGCAGCTCGAGCAACTCCTGCTGCACAAACTGAGAACAAAAGCGAGAGACCCCGGTTTTGTCTAGTGGTTCTTAAAGCTTGATTTGTGGACAACTTCCTGATTTGATTTAAAGTTCCATTCCTTTTCTTTGATTTTTATGGGCAAATGGTGTGTTTGTAAGAAAGATTTTATTTTCTCTCTTTTTTAATTTTTGTTTTTATATAGGACTAAGGTTTACTTATTAGAATCTGACAAATTAAATTACTAAGAGTTACTGTGTTAGTCCATTTCGTGATGATATAAAGGAACACCTGAGGCTTGGTAATGTTTTAAAAAAGGAGGTTTATTTGGCTCATTGTTCTGTAGGCTATACAGGAAGCATGGTGCCTGCATCTGCTTCTGGTGAGGGCTTCAGGGAGCTTTCAATCGAGGCAAAAAGCAAAAGGAGAGCAGGCTTGTCATACGGCAAGAGAGGGAGCAAGAGAGAGGACAGGAGGCGCCCAGGCTTTTCTAAACAAGCAGTTCTAGTGGGAACAAACAAACAAACAAAAACCCGAGCACTGACTCATTATTGAGGAGAGGGCACCAAGCCATTCACGAGGATCTGCCCCCATGACCCAAACACCTCCCCCTGGGCCCCACCTCCAACACTGAACACCAAATTTCAACATGAGCTTTGGAGGGAGCAAACATCCAGGCTATATCAGGTTACTAAAAGTTTAGTAGTCCAAACTGAAATTGCTAGTCTACGAAAAGTTTGAGTCAGGATTCTTCTTACAAATATGAATCTTGCTGTTCCCTGTAGGTACCAAACTCATTTCCACCCCAGGGTCTCTGCCCTGCTGTTCCCTATAAAGACTTTTTGAACAACTATGACTATTAGAAACATCTATTTTTTCATTAGGGCGAAATCTGTTTCCTGTTGTCTTTTCCTCCTTGGCTAATTTTTTTTTCACCGATGCCAACTACATGAACTCCTGGTAACCCCTTTCAGAGAGAAGAGAGAGACAGGGATTACTGAAACCTGTTTCATCTCCCAAGTGCCTGGAATGTGTGATGTCGTTTTACATTAGGTGAGATTCCTACGTTTGTTTTTCTCACTTTAATTTTGGACTTTGACTTTCACTGGGAGAGGCTAGGTCAGAATTCAGCAATTTAAAAATTTAGTTATATGTGCTCTTTGTAAACATCATGTAAATGGCCACAGCCCAGAATTTACTTAACCTTCTCCTACTTTGGGATGTTTAGATTAAAATTGTTTTCTATAATTTTTACAGATCTGTAAAAAAAGGAAACTCAATTATGCATAATGAAGAAGTGATGCATTTGCTAGACTTTGTGCAGAACATAAAATGTCCCCTAGAATGAAGGCGATTAAAAGCCACAGTCCAAAAAGAGCTTGTCCATGTTTTAGTTTTGAAATCTTACCCAAGAAGTTGGGTAAACAGGGATCAAAAACACAAATGGTATTCCATGAAAGAAATCCATAATGTAGTGTAAGTATGCACTGAATCTTTTATTGAAATATCTTGGCTTATTAAATGCCATATTTAAGATTGCTTTCCAAATACAGTTTTAATAATGCTCATCCTGCAGTGTACTTTGTGCACCCATTAAAAGAGAGAAATATGCTTACACGGTGTAGTCATAAAACCTATAAACTGCCATTTTGTAAGTGGCTGAGAAGGGAATTGCCACAGAAACCCAGACCTGCAGCAGCTGCAAGTAAAGGAAATAAGTTTCTAAATGCTGACACCGGTCATGAAACTGATATTTTATTTAGATGTCCTTGCAGCACAGAGCTCTTGGAAATCATGTTTATAGTTTTCATGCAATAGAAATACAAGCAATGGTGTATATTTTGGCAGGTAGTGCCCGATTTAGTTGTAATAATTCACAACACTGCTTCAGGGCTTCCATGTTGCTCCAGGCAAAAACCTGTATTATAAATTATAGCACACAAAGCTGAATTTGACCTACCAGTTGATGCATAATAAACTGACTTAATTCTGAATATTAACTACACATTGTGGCCTAAAGGTTTTATGCTCTCTAAATGTAACAATAAATTATACAAAAATCTTCCTCTTGGGTGAAGCCTAAATATAAATAAATCCCCAATCTTAATACTATGCCGAAAGACTGGTTACTATAGATACCGGAGGAATATATTAATCTTAAATATTATTGCCGAATAAAATAACTTCAGAATATCACTAAGTACCTGCACTAATTATAGAAACTTTGAGGAGAAGTTTCAATGCTTTAATAAACCATTTTCCCATTTGCCATATTTCTTGAGTGGTAAACTGAAATCTATTGCCTTGTCTCTTCAGTGATCAGCATGAGTAAAATGATTGGCTTTTAAGAATGCTCCTCTCTGGTCCCAAGCACAGGAGATAGCCCATATAAATGCTTAGCGAATATTTGTCAGTGAATGAAAGAGAAGGAATGTTTTGAAACATCACATAGTCTGTTCAAAACAGTCTTGGGTTTGAGGAACACATAGTCCTGGATTTTGGTATTTTGCTCTAACAATGACTTCCTGTGTGATATTGAGCAAATCGCTTAGCTTCTCTGAGCCTCTTTACTTGCTTGTAAAAGGGAGGTTTAAGAAAGAAAAAGACCCCATTTCTATTTCATAGGATTTGAGGTTTGTGAATAGTTGGGACCAATGTTTGTGCAATATTTTGAAAATTCTTATTATCTCTTGCAAAGAAGTCTTACGCAAGGGAGAAACAATCAACCCTAGCAGAAGGGTGAACTCTTATGGCCTTGTTTGTACTGTGTGGCCCCCCACTGCTTCCTGGCCAGATTGATGGGACCTGGGGTAGACAGTCATATGTTCTGTTTTGAAAATTTCAACGGAGAGATCCAGAGCTTGGGAGCTGTGTCATAACTGTCCTCAAACCCGTAAGTATCATGTTCTTCTCAGGGCCTTGTTACACTGCTTACCCCCAGTTTCCTTGAGCTATCCTTGCATCCTAATAATGACCCTTCCGCTTTTCTCAGGTTATATTGAGTGGGATTCTGACAACCATTCTGACTAAGACAATTTTATACATATTCCTTCTTCATGAATTTCTTGAGCACCTACTATAATTCAGACTCAGGAAGTTTTGGTTTCATATTGGAAAGATAAAACTAATTTATATGAGTCAGGAATGCTAATACTTTGTTTTTTGTGGCTGAGTACAACTCCATGCAAAAACAAGCACCACAAGTACTCACCATTGAATTGATGTTAACTAATAAACATTTATGTGCACATATAGTAGTAACGTTCAGTGGGGGTCAGGCAGGTGGGAGGAGGGAGGAGCTGATGGGTATAGTCACACCTAATGAGTATGGTGAGCACCGTCTGGGAGATGGACACGCTTGAAGCTTTGACTTAGGTGGGACAAAGGCAATATATGTGACCTAAACATTTGTACCCCTGTAATATGCTGAAATAAAAAAAAGAATGCTAACACATAAAATATATGTTTTTGTTAGCACATAAAAATGTGGTTTAAATCAAATAGCAGGGAGAAATAATATCTGCTCCAGGAGGGGCAGAGTAGGAAAGTCCTAATGGATGAGAGTCCTTACATATATCCCTTTTTTATTCCCACCGCCTCTATTGTGCTACGAGCCTTCAACGTGTCTTGTGTGGACTGTAACAATAGCTTCCTAACTGCTGTCTTTGCCTTCGCTCTGCCCTCCATTCCACTATCAGGTAACATCAACCATGTAATATCAGACATCGCTCTTAAAATCACCCTGCAAAGCCCCACACCTATGGGTTAAGGCCCGAACTCCTGCTTTGGAAAACCCACCACACTCGGACCCAGAATTCCTTCCCCTTCTCATGTCCCATTCCTGCTCCACACACTCTGGGCTCCAACAACCTGGAGCCTTTTCCTTGTTCTTGCCTCTGTGTCTTGGCGTACACCACCTTCTCCTCTTTACTTCTGAATCCACTGCTCCTCCTGAGAGCCTCTGCTGAAACTCCACCTCCTCTGAGCCTCCCCAAGATCCCTTTCAATAGCAGAATTAATTTTTAGAAGTCTACCTGAGTCTGCACAATGCACCATACATACCAGCGCAACGTTTATGTGTCTGTCTTCTTCTTAGGAGTCAGCTGGAAGGCAGGAGAGGTCCTACTCATGAAAGGAGCTCATGAAAGGTGCTCAGTCAATGATTGTTTCATTGGACTCGGATGACTTTTGAATTGGACCTTTTACAATGGTTATGATTGCAAAAGGTAGATATGAACCAGAGAGGTCTCAGGGTCCCGGGAACAAGAGCCTGAGCATGAAGGCGACAGGAAAGCCCAGAGCGGATTCGGGGCAGGGCGTGTTGTCCATTTAGGCTGAAACAAAGGGAAGAGGTAATGAAGATAAAGAAGGCAATGTTGCAAAGACTGGTTAGGACCTGTTGTGGCAGATTTTAATTTTAAAAATGGGAGCTTAATTTTGTAGGCACCAGGGAGCCAAGACAAAGTTTTTGAGCATCAGGGTGATACGACCAGAACTGCGTTTTAAGGAGATTAGTCTGGCTAGGGGAGAGGATGGATTGGGCTGGAGTGTTTTCGTGACTTCCAGCATGTTCTGAGGGAGAAGGGCCAGGCACGCCCCCCATTGCTTCCATGTACTTAACTATTTCTTTATATCTGACCAGTCTCTTTTTAGGCAAATTAAAAAAAAGAGTTGCCTGCCATGCCAGTCTCATTTTCTTCATCTCAGGTGTCAGAGGATTTGGGGGGCTTTAAAGCACCCGATACACAAGAACGAGGGCATATCATCCCATCCAGATGGTCGCGCTGACTTTCATTTTTAGTACGCTGGAGAGATGGAAATGGTTTGATACGGAGACTCGCTTGACCTGTTCTATTTTAGCCGTGCTTTCAGGCGGCTTCACAAGAACACTGGGTTCCTGCTTCACGAGGGAATTGGAAGGTTTCACTTTCCCTCAGTGGCTTTGGTTTCCCTTCTGACTCCCCAGACTCAGCAAAATTCAGAAACCAAGACCTCCAAGTGTCGGTCCCCTTTATCACAAATATCATTTCTTTCTTCAGACCTTCGTTGGTCCCTTCCTCACCCTCCAGGCCTGAAGTGAGCCCACCTCTATGGCACTTCCTTTTTCTACCAGATAAAATGACTCTTGTGTCCTCTAGCCTGCTCGCTGAGGGCAGAATCAGGCCGTATTTATCCTTAATCCCCCCATCCTGTCTCATTGGTGTCCAGGTGTCTCGCACATAGCAGGTACCAATACCTTACATTTGGATAGCACTTAATAATTTGCATAAACTTTCTGTATCTCAGGAAAGGAAGGCTTTCTCATTTCCACTTCTGTTTTGCAGATGAGAAAATCAAGGTTCAGAATATTTGAACGATCCATCTAATATTACACACAAAAGCAAAGCAGAGGCCAGGACTCATTTTTTTCCTTCCAGTTTCCTAAATACTCTTTCTACTCCACTCTCCCATCTCATGCTCTCTGATGAATGAGCGAATCTGATTTTGAGTTAGGAATTTTCTTTTGGAATTCCACAATATTTTAGCGAGGAAAGGACCTGTTGAGATGCCATCACCTTCTCGGTAGCCTCCCGGGGAGGCACGTGTGACAAATGACGGAGCGCACGGCAGTGCCGGAGATTTCCTTGATCCAACTGAAATATTTAAAATTCAGCCATTAATCATAGCAGCTGCATTCTTGCTTCAAGTGATCAGCCACTAATGATTTCGACATTCTGAGTTTCAGAAATTCCCATTAATTGTCCTTTAAAAAAAAAAAGGGCAAGAATGAATAATCTAGACTTCATTTGTGAAGAAAGGATCAGTTCCTCTAACTCCCTCAGTAGCTCCTGCTCTCCTTTCCCGTTAAAATCATTTTGTGCAGCTGTTTCCTGGGCCCTTGTTTCCCTGGGTCTGAACTACAAAGGCTGTGTGTTCTAGGTGTCTGTGGGCCCCCAGAGCCAACAGGAAGGGATGGGCCCTTTGGTAACAGGTCCTTCTGGGAGGAATCCCTGCTGGCCAGCTCAGCTTTAGAGCACACGCCTCTGCCCTGCCAGCAGACAGGCAGGACTCCAGGCGGCGGAGGGAACTCTTGCCACCATATAGGGGGACAAACTTCTTTAACACTGAGAAGACAGCATAGCTCTAAGATACCAAATGAGTGTGCATAGATGTATTGTCAGCTCTTCATATTTGTGGGTTCCTCATCTGCAGTTTCTACCAACCGTGGATCAAAAATGTTTGGGAAAAAATAATAAAAATAACAATACAACAAAAATAAAAAACAGTACAGTATAACAACTATTTTACCTGTTCTATTAGGTTTATAAGTAATCTAGAGATGATTTAAAGTATGTGGGAGGATATGTCCAGGTTGTATGCAAATATTACTCCATTTTGTATCAGAGCCTTGAGTATTTTTGGATTTTGGTATCCATGGGGGTGTCCTAGAACAAATCCCCTGAGTATGCCGAGGGATGACTGCGTGTGTGTGTGTGTGTGCGCGCGCGCGCATGTATATGTGTGCATCTATGTCTATGCCTGTATCCGAATCATCTATACATAATCGCCCTTTGCCATGCCTACTTAATACAAAACCTCTCAGTTTTCCATAGTTTCTTTGCTCATTAGTTCACAGAATTTGGCATGAAGGTGTGGATTATTTTGTATGCTGGTTTGGAGTTTTTCAAAATTGGTTATTTCTCATCTTAACCTGCTATGCAATGTAATCAGTCAGTCTTTAATAAGCCACTAAGGATTTCAGAAAGATGGAACCATTCCATGTGGACAGCATTCAATCGCTGTGAAGTGAGTTTTATTTTTTTTCTAATGGGAACCTTCCTAAAATGATTTCATCTGTCAGGTTTATTTTTAATTATTTGTGTTGAGCTGTTTCATATGCACCCATGTATTTGTTTGCTAGGGCTGCTGTTAACAAAGTACCAAAAACTGAGTGGCTTAAACAATAGAAATTTTTTGTCTCGCAGTTTTGGAGGCCAGAAGTCTTAGATGAAGAGGTTGGGAGGGCCATGTTCCCTCTGAAGGTTCTAGGGATGGATCTGTTCTGGCCTCCCTCCCAGCTTTGTACCTTGGCTTATAGCAGCATAAATCCAGTCTTTACGTGGCATTTTCCTTGTGTGCATGTCTGTATTCAAATTTCCTCTTTTTATAAGGATGCCAGTCATATTGGCTTAGGGGCCCACCCTACTCCAGTATGACATTATCTTAACCAATTACATCTATAATGTTCCTATTTCCAAATAAGGTCACATTTTGAGCTACAGAGAATTAGTACTTTAATACATAAATTTGGGGGAGGGACACAATTTAACCCACAACAGTCTTCCCTCTGTCCTCCTAAAATTCACATCCTTTTTGCATCCAAAATGCTGTCACTCTATTCCAGTGTCCCCCAAAGTCTTGACCCATTTCAGCACCAACTCTAAGTCTAAAATATCACTCAAATATCATCTGAATTAGGTGTGGGTGATACTCAGAGTGTGGTTTACCCTGGGACAAAATTCTTCTTTGTAAACCTGTGAAACCAGACAAGTTATCTGCTTCCAAAATGCAAAGGTGGGAAAGGTATAGGGTAGGTATTCCATTCCAAAAGGGAGAAATCAGAAGAAAAAAAGGATCCTGGGTCCTAAGTGAGTCTGAAACGTAGGAGGGTAAATTCCATCAGATCTTAAGGCCTGAGAATAATCCTCCTTGGCTGGATGCTCCATTCTCTAGGGCCACCGGGCAGCCACCTCACCCCCTCAACCCTGGGGAGTGGTGCTGTCTGGACTGGAGGAGGTGCCTCTCCCTCTGGAACCAAGAAGGTGGCTCCACCCTTGAGGTCCTCCTCTTTTCTTGAAGAATAACACATGTTTGCAGCCAAACAGCTCTATAAGCCCCTTTTCTGCCTGTAGAATCCCTGAAGTCTAGCATTCTTCCTTCATTTTGCCCTCCCTCTGCCCCCTCCCAGCCAAGTCGGCAGCACTTGTGCTGAGATGGTTGATTGGACCCATAAGTCATGCACCATATCCGTTGTCTAGCCACACCCTTGGTGTTCTCTCCAGAGCACCCTTTTTCATTTTTTGCAGTATATATAGGCTGAGGCTTTTCCATATCTTCAAGCTTTTCCATATCTTCAAGTTCTGATTTCTTTTTCCTTAGCAGCTGCTTCTTCGATGTATCTTTCTTCTCTCACATTTTATTAAAAGCAGCAAAGAGAAACCAGGCCACACCTTCAACACTTTGCTTATAAATCTCCCCAGTTAAATATCCAAGTTCATTGCTACAAGTTCTACTTTCCACAAACTGCAAAACACAATTCAGCCAAGTTCTCTGCACTTTATAACCAAGATTGCCCTCCCTGATTACATCTTCCATGGCCCTATTCCCATACAAGGTCACATTCTGAGGTATTGGGAGGTAGGACTTCAACCCATGAATTTTGGGAGGACATAATTCAACCCATAACAGCCTGTTAAATTTTCAGTGTTCTAGAAGGACCCAACTACCCCCTCACTCAAGTTCCAAATTGTATTTTTGGCATGGGTGCTCTCAAATGACAAGGTAGTTAACAGAGATGTTGGCAATTATGCCAGTCAACTCCTATGGAGCTGATTTCATGGCTGCCTGAGTTGCCAGGGTGAGGTTTCAACCCTATGTCCTAGCCTAACTTAGTTGGCAAGCATTAAATAATAATAACCACCATTTATTAAGTTCCTATGATTTGTGAGGGATTATACTAGAGTCATTATAGATATTATATAATATTTAGAATAACACTGCAAAGTACTATTTATATAATTCTCATTTTACAGATTAGAAAACTGAGGCTAAGTTAGTTTAGGAGACTTGTTCATGGTCATAAAGTGCAGGGACCTATGCCTTGCAGTACCTCAGAAGCCCTTTGGGATGGTTGGGTCAGTCTGGAATCATCTGCAGAACTAACTGATGTCTGATCTTCCTTGGGGAGCCCATCGACACAGCCTTATCCCTTTTGGGGTTCTATATCCAGATACCCAAGAATATTCCCAGTTAAAAACAACTTTTGGTTCTGGTTGGTTTTTCAATTCATTATCACATCCAGAGATTAAATCAGTGGTCTGTTGACTTGGTTGGCACCCAAGTCCCTGCTTGGCTCCTTTCAGCCCCTTCATGGAGGTCAGGATCCTGCTCTTGAAGTCCTGGCCACTGCATGTGGTTCTGTGCCCATTTGGAAGGACCTGTTTAGAGCAGGACGTGCTAGCAGACGTGGAACTCTGCTTATCTGAGACTGAGTTCAGCTTAAATCACACCCTAAAATTCCCAGGTCCTCTTGGACATCATAATTGGCACTGCTCGCGCTTCCCTTAGGTTGGGTGGGGCTGGCAAGTGAGGGAAATCACTATTGCTGGATAATCCGTTAATTAGTTAAATAAATATCCTGAGCACGTATTATTGTCGGGCACTGTACTATATGTCAGTTTAACAATAATGAAACCTGTGGCTGTGATCCCTTCCCTCCCAGAGCCTTCCGGTCTCACCCTAGACCCAGTGAATGCTCCTATTTTTGAAGTCCCATCATCGACACCCTAACGTGCTTCACAACCAGGGTTGCATGAACCAGACAGAGTAGATATGCAGGACAGAAACCCACAGAGTACCTGAAGTGAAATTCGAAAATTATCTGTGCTCTAAAAAAATGTCAGATTACAGCCACACCACGTTACTCCGATTCACATGCATTGCAGTACTCTTGCTTCATTAGGCGATAAAGGCGGAGGTACAGCTCGTATTTTCTCTATGCAGAGGCCAAAATTTGGAGAGACACATGGGAATGCCTGTTGTATTTGCGAATGCCATTCATCTTGTGTGCTACGGAACCAAAGTTTGGTAATAGCACATCTGTTAGGGCAACTACAAAAGATCGTGGCAGGTCCTAGTCAAATGTCCCGGCTTCCCTTCCACTATCCGCAATATATCTCTTATTCCATAAATTCTTCTAAACATGCTTTGATTCTATTTATAAATGGCCTGTACCACCTCAAGGGCTAGTGAGTCCCATACATTTCCTACCTGCTGTGTAAAGTTGTATTTCCTTTCAATTTTTCCCAAATGGCTTTCTTCCAATTTGGAGGCTGCTCCCTCGGCCCCACGTGTAGGGTTAGCTGAACAAGGCCCAGTTCCACTTCTCACTCCCCTGCATCGTTATCTTCAGAGACTTGATTGGATTATTTCTGAGTCCTGATCTTTTCAGGCTGAGGAAGCTGTATCCTGTCAAACCTTTTCTAACACCGCACAGGCTGCCTACCCTTGATCATCCTGGCTTCTCTTCACAACAGGCCTGTGCTGCCTGTTAAATTTCTAGAAGTGTGGCACCCAGGACAGCAGGGGGGCTCCCCAGAAGGACCCCCACCCGCACTCCTTGTCAGTGATAATGAAATCTCTTGGCTCCGTCTTCCTCAGTTCTTATCCCCCCAAAGATGCTTTTGGCCAGGAGAGTGTCCATCTGAGAATTCTAAAGTGCAAACGTCCCACACAAAAAAGGGAAGCAAATCTCTTCTGGGGTCATGTCATGAGCTGTCATTCCAAGCGTCTGATTTTAGATTCTGAAGTTCTGAAGGCCCCCAAAGAGTGGCGTCACCCAGCGAGAGGCTGCACGGCTAGCCAGGGAGAGTCTCTTGATGCCGGCTTTATTTCAAGTGCGAGGACCTGGTTTATTAGAAGCACTAGGGGGAAAACCCACCCCTGAGACTTCTCACATGCTTGTGAAATTCAGATAGAAGAAGCAGCATTGTTGGGATCAATCGGAATCAGCTGGCCACCTGGCTGGAGGGAGATGGCCGAGGAGGCAAATGGCGAAGACTTTGAATGTTCTGCCTGAAACAAAGTGCCCGGCTCCCGGGGCTTGGACAAGGATGAATGAAATCTGCTTTGGCTTGTTCTGACATCCAGTCCCTGGAGTGAATGGCGTCTGCTGCAGGAGGCAGGGGATTCTGTTCTTCCTTTTCAATAGGAGCCTTTGTGCTTCCTCGTTTAGAATCTCTCAACCCTGCCATTCCTGCTGCTTTTAAAGGGTAGCTTGTCAACACTGAATGTTGGGTGAGCCTTGAAAAGGTGATTTTGTTCTTGGGAAAATGCTGATTTAAAATTGTCTTCCTCCATACTTTCAACTGATCAACTCAAAGACTTGGCTTAACTAAGGGTGGGCCAATGAAAAGAAAAGGAACTATTCGATACCCCTGCCTTTTGGGGAACACTACCCAAAGGGGCACTCTTTTATGTTTAACCCCCTGTAGGGAGAGAAACCAAAGTAGGGGAGGGGAGAGAAGAAGGGGTTGAGAGGAAAGACAATGGATGTGCTAACATGAGCATGGGTTTCAGGTCAGGCAAATCCAATTACCTCTGGCTGGCTGTGTGATCTCAGACAAGTTAAGTAACCTCTCAGGGATAATGATACCTATTGCAAAAGGTTGGCATGAGAAAAAATATAATGTTTGCATGATGTGTAGCCCATCATAGATATACAGTAAATGTTCTTTTTTCATTTTCAGAGGCACTATCAAAGGTCATTCTAACAATGGAAATGCTTGCCAACATATACACATGCATTATCTGCTTGTTTAATTTCCTTTCTGTGCATGCTATGGGGCAAAGATGTGTCAGCCAACATGTGTTGTTCATGAGAAAGTTAAGTTGTGACTGTGGAGGGCAGGCAAAGGGGCCAGTCTTTCACCCCTCCTCAGGAAGGCCTAGGCAGAAACTGGGCAGGATGTCCTCTGAGGATGCATGAACGATCTGTGACGGAAGTCCTCCACGAGGACTGGTCGAGGAAAAATGAGTGAGTGAGTGTTAACATTGAAAAATTCATGAGTGTTAATGACGGAGCAAATGTTAGAACAGTATATGTTGATTGCATGGTTGCTACTAGTATA
Organism: Avahi laniger; assembly: GCA_963575035.1. NCBI lineage: Eukaryota > Metazoa > Chordata > Mammalia > Primates > Indriidae > Avahi > Avahi laniger. The sequence goes on from CAUYSK010029975.1 coordinate 26,233, forward strand.
AAAAGTGATTACCTTTATTTTTAACTTTTTGGCAAGTGGAAACATGGCCCAAAGAACATGGCAAGGCATGAAAACATAGAGAGAGGTTGCAGAACTCAAAGGGCCTCGATTTCTTGAACAAAACAGTGTCTTGTGATGGGTAAAATAGAACCAAGCCATCTACCTGGGCCATTAGATGGCCCAGGATCTGTTTGCCCCGGGCAGCCTTAACTTCTACCTGCCGTTCCACACAAGCTCCGCTATTCTGCGGGACACTTGCATGTGTCTGCTTTCCCAGCAGCTTGGGCCCATTTAGGAGAACCCTCCTCTGGACTCTCCTTCCATCTTCATGTGCTTTTTGATAACGTGTTTCATGTGTTATTCTTTTAGTCTTGGGAGGGGGTCCACTTTAAGAAAAAGAATACAAAATTAGGCATAAAAATATTTATTTAGAATGAGAGAAGAAATCATAACAACTTACGAATTTTAAAAGCTGACAAATACCACAGACTTTGGGGAAACTGCTCATTGTTTTAATCAGTGAATCAACTGACAAATCTCTCTCCCTTGTTTATACATTTTTTTGTTTCAAACTCTTTAATCACTTTTTCCTATGGTAATGATTTTGTAATATTTACAGAGAAAGCAGAATGATAATTCATTCTTTTCTCTATCATAGTTGATTAAAAAAATTTTTTATAATTTGTGATTAAGAATAGTTTTATTTAGCTTCACAACTCGTTATCGGTAATTTCATGTAAATTGTTAGTATTTTTGTCAAGATTGGGAAAATACCAATCAAGTTTCTTTCCTATAGAACTGTAAGATTTCAGGGCATTTCACTTTTTTTTGATTTGTTTATTGACTAACTTTCAGTACTTTTTGAATAGATGATGTTAGGAATGTTCCTGGAAGTGAGCATGGCCAGTGATAACTTAATTACACTTGGAAGTGACTACATTCCACATAAATACATTCCACTAAACTCAAACTCAGTGTTTCCCTAACTCAGCTTCCCAAAAGCTGCATTCCCTAAGTGCCCAAGACCACTCTAGCAGCTTTTAACTCTGAGGGGAAAGATTGCGGAGGGTAAATTAGATTGGTAAGAGACAGCAGTAAACCAACTGAAATCAAACTACCTTTTGCAAATTCTATAAAATTATATGACCTTAAGCTTTATTGGTGTCACAGATGATCTGCCTGTGTCCTCTTGGCTCCAGAACTGCCCACACTGGCACCTGGTAGACAGTCAGCTGGGTGAACCCTGCTTTACCTGGTCACCTCTCTAATGCTCCCCCTTCTTCCTCCTGCTGCCCAGTCCCGCTCAGCCTCGGAGGGCCAGCTCACGTACACCTCCTCCACCACGGTCACCTGGTCTTGTACTGTTCACAGTGACTTCTCACCTGCCATTGTCACATTCCTGGTGGGATGATCATCAACCTGGAGGCAGGAACACCCAGCACAAATAGTTCTTAACAAATGGATTTTAAAATCCATCTGTTTCCTATGGTTAACTAATTGGTGACTGCCATCTTGACCTGGACCACTCACTAGAACCAGATGTTCTTCAAGTTATTTTAAGAATTGCTTTATAAATGGAATTTTGACTCCTTTTTCCAAAGATAGAGGAAAGCCTGCTGGGTTATTGCTCTCTGCCTACAGATTATACAGAAGAGAAAAAGCCTTTCATAGATGACTGAGTTCTAAAACAGATGTGCCAAGTTCCTTGGGCTAAAAACTCTTTAGTTGGAAATGATCAGGGCATTTTTAATATGAGTTTTCAGAACATGGACTTTGAGCAATGCTAATAACGGTCAGCGTGATGGTGACTTGGTTTAAGGGTTTTGAGGATTTTGAGTGCTAATAAAACTGCCCAGAGGAACACGAACTCACCTGATATAGCAGAACTAATGAAAGACTCAAAGCACAAAGTATCTCTTGTCAGCGCGGAAGTATTTGTGTGTGGCCCTCATTCCACGATGCGCTTGACAAGGACAGAAATAGAAAACCGTTTGTGGCCTCGTGGCAGAGGTTTTCCTGGTGCCTTGGTTTATTACTCCTACTATTGTACTTCATTCCTTCCTAAAAATCTTTTTTTCCCCCTTTTCGCCTTTTTGGTTGGCTTCAGCACCTTTGTGAGTTTTCATCGCACATTTATTTCATTCTTTACTGAACAAAGAGACTATAAGAGAGGAAGAAATGAGGAAGTGAGTCTATTACTAATTGTGAGCGGAAGTCAGGGGGCTTGTGCTGGCTTCCCTGCTGTTCATCCAGATCATGCTGTTAATTTTCCTTGACACCTGCAAGAGGGAGATGAGGGTTCCTGTATTTAAACAAAGAACCGTGAGCATCAGGGTTCCTCTCGGAGGTAGGATAAAAGTGATCATTTACTGAGTACCTACTATGTGCAGGGCTCTGTGTTTGGCACTGAGAGCAAAAGGGAAAGACAGGTCTGTTGTCCTTAGGGAGCTCAAAATCTCTCTGGCCTGAAGGTTGTCACCCTTGTAGCACAGTGACTGCAATCGCTGACCAAACACCTTCTGTGTGCTGGGAACCGTAAGAGAGCCAAGAGGCAAGACAGCCTCTGCCCAAAAGGGGCGGGCGGGGCAGAACGCGGCAATGCCAGAGACCAGGTCTTAATTTAAGTCCCTGGGCAGAGAGCGAGAAACCAGTGTGGGCTGGTAGGGCAGAAAAGAATCACGGTGCTCCCTGTGTGCTGTCGAGCTCACAGCAGCCCCATGAGGTGGTGATCGTCCTAGTGAAAATCTGAGCAGTCCTGCCTCAGAGAGGTTGATTATCTCTCTCAGTGTCACACAGCTGGATGCAGAGCTTCTTGGAGGCCAGGGGTGTCTTATTCATCTGTGTGTCTTCAAGCTGTCCTGGCACAGAGTTAACCCTCAGTCAGTCCTCAGGAAGGAAAGAAGTGCTGAAGCCCTGGAAGCAGGTTTCAGACTCAGACCTATCTGATTCCAGGGTCTGTGATCGTCCCTCTGTTCCGCTGTGAGTTCTGCTGACAGGATTGGAGAAGTCACCATCGGCTTAGAGGAACACACCAGAGTCCATTTTTAACCCTCTTGAGGATCCACGGCAATGGGGGTTCCTATAGATCCCCGGGAGACACAGGACCAGTACCAAGGAGTGAGTTCAGGACTGGAGCATCGTGAGGAGCGCGGGGAGGAGCTGACATGGATGTCCAAGGGGGAAGAGAGGAGAGGGGAGGCCTGGGCCTGGGAAAATGACCTTCCTGGCATTATTTGAATGGTCTAGATTGGGTGGTGCCTTGGAGATCACCCAGTAAGCCACCTCGCCTTGCAAGTGGGGGGACGTTGAGAACCGGGAGGTTAGGTATTCATAATTACCCAAGGCACATGGCGGTCAGTGGCCGGGCTGGTGCTAGAACCCTGTTCATGTGCTCCCGCCCCTCCCTTTCTTGTTTTGATTTCCTCGTGAATGCCCACAAGCAAATATTTAATGTGTCCACTGGCACTGGTGTGCATCTTTGCTTTGTGTTTCTTTTCTTTAAATACAGAGTAAGGGCACCGAGACAAGTGTTAAAATGCAAGAAAGTTTTCCTGTTTTGTTTGTTTTGTGGCATTTCTGTAGTGCAGATCGTTTGGTCATTGGTCTCTAAAAAGATAAGACACGGAGATCTTGGCACATAGTGTCCAATATTTAGCACGACTTTCCATGCGATTTTACACAATATGGCAAGGATCTGATAGAATGATGCTATAAAGAATATTCTGTGTACAAATTTGATAAGCTCTTAACAATATGGTGCCTGACAGCCTCTCACTTAAAGAGAAGACATCCCGTCAATCAGTATGAAGCATGCTAAAATCTCCGCTTCTGTGAAGTTCTTTATGCCTGCAAAGCAGCTTTCTTCTTTCCGACTCTAAGTGTCTTTAATATAATATGCCAACTGTGGCAACTGGAAGCATAACGAACAGTAAGTTGCTTTCTTACTTTCAAGAACTTGTTATTCTCCTGACACCAGCAAGACTATGGCTTCTGAGTGATGCATTAGAATTTTTTTTGTCCTCCATCCTCTCCTCCCTTATCCAACTTGGAGTGCAGGGCAGAAGCACGCTACCATCGATCCAGCCTTCACCCTGAGCTGGGCACTGTGCCAGATGATTTCTGTTCACCCTTTTATTTAATCCTCACGATAGTCTTGGAAGGGTGCTGGGTGAGGGCTGCAGTAGTGTTCCCTGGTAGCAATCAGGAAAGTGAGTATTATGGACAGAATTGCATCCTCCCCAAATTCACAGGACAAGTGCACTCACATTTCTGAGCTTTCCTTAACTCACCTGCAAAATGGGCAAAATAATACTCCCTACCTTAGAGAGTTGATGTGAAGAACAAATTAGATGCTCCCTGGAACACGCTCCACACAGAGCAGAGCCCATCGCATTCTCTATACGATATTGGTGATTACTATTGTTATAAGTAAAGCCCCAGCATGGTGGGCTTGTCTGCAGTGAGCCCTACTGGCTCCTGTCACAGTGGACAGGTAGGATTAGCAGGGCCAGGCTTCAGTTCCAATTCCAGCACCCACCGGCCATGGGTGCCTGGGCCTCTGTGAGTCTTGATGTTCTAAGAATTCTGGTGTTAGGTTAGTGCTCACTGTACGGATGATAAATTGCGATAAGGCACTGAATGTGCTTTGTCAATCATAAAGCTCTATATAAATGTGAGGAATTACTGTTACGAGCAAGGATCATTTCCTCTGTTTTCTGCCAATACCATAAATGTACTGCCAAGAACCTTGCTCAGAGATGCTTGAAAGATGGGGATTGTTGAAGGAAGGAAAGGCAAATGCTTGCTGTAATTATCATAGCACGCAAAAGGCATCATATTAAGCAGAATTACTGAATAACTTGGGGGGGGGCAGAACATGGTCCAAAGTTGTTCCCCTCCTCAGTCATTGCCAGAGAATATCTCAAGGCAAGAAAATGTTGACCAGCCAAACACCTGCAGAGTGCCCCTAGCTGGTCCAGATAGAGCTGGGTCCCTCTGTTAGATAAACACACCTCCCAGTGGCTGCCAGCAAGGTCTCTGGAGAGAAGGGGAAGGATTATCTGCTTTTGTCCTATCTGGTGCATAAAAGCTAGACTTCAAGGAATTTTGAGGTGAGGCCTGTGGTTCCCAGATTGTGATTGTGGCCTACATGGATATCATAGGGTTGGACTACAAGGCCTCTCATGGTCAAGGGAGAAGGTGGGGTCAGACCAAGGGCTCCTGTTCCAACAGTAGCTCTCTTTAGTGCTGGGGTCTGCCCACCCACTGTTCCTTCCCCCTCCTGGAATTAGGGGTTATGGTGGTGGTGGCATGGGGGCTGGAACCAGTGATGTGGAGCTTGGATGCTGTGAACATTTTGGCCATATGCATCTTTCTAAAGCCTCTCTCTCTGAATCAGATGGGTTCAGGATATTTCCTGACTCCCTTTGCATAAGGAACTCCCTAAGACCAATAAAATTTCCCAAGATTCTGGTATTCAAGAGTTTCAGTCATAATTTCTACTGTTTTTCAAACTTTTTGAAAAAAATCTCTCTCTCTCTCTGACACACATATACACACAAATAAACATTTTCACAAATTACTACTTATCTATACTTTGTGCAGTGTACTATTATAATTTCTATTATATTTCATTTTTGTTTTAAATGTTGGCTAGGACCCACTAAATAGAAGTGATCATGCACAAATAGGTTGTAACCTTCAGCTTGGAACCACTGAAATATCCTATGGCCATCCAGAGATATCACAATGTCCTGTGAACAGTCATTAAGCTGTTAACAGTCATTAATCTATGCGATGTGTGCACCTTCTGAGGCAGGGTGTCAATGTAGAAGACCACGGCTTTGTGTCAGGCCCAGGGTCAATGCTATCCCTAACCGACTTAAGCCCCTGTTTCCTTATAATGTCTACTTTGCAGAGGAATTGGAAGGATGGAGTGATCATTTATTTGTATGTGAAAATGTCCAGCATAGCCTGGCCCAGAGTAGAACTTCGGTAAACATTAACTCCCTTCTCATTTCTAACCAGTTGAGAGCCACAGTCTCTGACAATACTTAACAGTTTTTAGAACATCTGGCCCTGTTAAGTCTGCCTGTTAGGTTCAGATAGTCTTTGAAGAAAAACAATAGAGTTGCTTTTCTACACTGATTGCTTTGAGGTGTTTCTTTGGGGCTGAATTTCAATGATCTCAGAGTTGCTAGGGGAGTTTATATATTGTTTGCACTCAATGAATTCCATCGTTAGGGACTTTGCAGTGTAGAAGGATGAAATGTTTTGCCTTGACTGGATGTCTTTCCTGGTTAAGAAACTGCTCTGCACGCAAATCAGAAGACATAGTATCCAAAGCATTGCCTACTATGAGAGGGATGCTTTTTAATATGAACCCAGGACGGGAGCAAACTTCCCAACAGCTGAGTCAATAAAAATGGCGAGCATCTGGCGAGGTAAGATGCCTCTGAATGCTCAGATATCAGATTTCTATGTCCCATGTTTGGCTTCCCATGACAATCCTTACTCACAACCTGGATGCACTATCACTTAGTTATCACTACCCATCTGTATCCTAGACACATCATAGAAGGGTCCAGGCTGGACTTTCTAGTATATTAGAGGAAAGAGTTTTGCTCCTTGTCATTTTATAACTCACCAGCACTCACTAGTCTAGCACAGGACTTCATTGGCTTTGTGGCTGGTACTCTGAGGCCGCCGTCCTCTCTAGGTACTCTGCTGCTACTTCATGCTGGCCACAGGAGGTGAGTAGCAAAAGCAGGACTGCCTTCCTCAAGTATGAATATAGGCTCCCCGTCCCTCCTTAGCATCACAAGACTCTTGTGTTTAACATCTCTGAGGACCTGAGGATCAGGGAGAGCTGGAGGGGTGAGAACTAAAGCCTCACTCAGACCCCCGGCTCCTAAAGCCCACCACTGGCCATGCGCCATCCCTCCGTGAGGTGCAGAGCCCACACTTTAACTCACTGGGAACAGAATCCTCCCTCATTTGCTTTCATTTAAACCCTATCCCCCGCTCCTTCTGGCACTCTCTTTCTGATATCCCAGGGAACCCTACATTCAATTTATAATGCAACAGCTTCTCCCCACCCCCCAAACGACCTGCTTTATCATGCAGATCAGTTCAGCTCTGCTTTGTTTCAATCCCTTTTCTCCTTTGCAAAAAAACACTCACTTTAGGTCTATAACCTACAAAAATTGTCTTCACTCCTGAGATAAAATTTTTCACTCCTGGAATTTGGAAATACAATGTTTGGTTTGGTTTTGATTGTAATACTTAAGATGATCATTAGCTGATGCCCTCTTAGTGGGCTATCTGTGCAAACCTCCATGGCCACTCCTGAAGCTGTGCCTGGGTCTCAGACAACTTCTGACGCCAAATCTCCTCTCTCTATTCCCAGCTGGCCAACCCCAGCCTAGGTGGGAACTACAGAGAAATGGACTTCTTTCTACATAAGAAAGGACTGAGTCATGGTCATAGTTAAGGAGAGAGAGGGTGTCTGAGCAAGACTGTAGCAGCCAGAGACTAGTTGCCAGGGAGCAGGACTGAGAATCAAATATAATCTTACCCTAAGTGGCATCCTTCTGGCACCAGGTAATAATAATTTTGGATTCCCTGTCAGGAAATATCCAAGAAACAGAGATATCTGGCATATGTGGAGGACATTAGATGCATTAATATGTTATTAGGAGGTGAGAGGAACAAATATTCAAACCAGGGACTTGGCTCTTATCGGTAGGGCTCTTGACGTGTTAGGAAAGAAATTACCTTTTCACTTGAGATGCACAGCGTGTGTTCAGACCTGTGAGTCTGGTTTTGGAGTCACAAATGGAGATGTACTGAAGTTGACAGAGGCGACAGCTTCTCACATATGGAAAACTGGATAATAACAACAATTCCATTTGTGAAGAAGGTCTGGAAATTACGTTTTCAATTCTGATGCAAGGCAGGGGCAGAGATGAACAGATTCAAATTGGAGTTTGTCTAGGCTGACAATTTTCCTTTTTAAGTGACAAAGGAAATAATGGTTGATAAAGTTGCCTCTAGGGGATCTGGGAAAGATTCTTTCTACTATTTAAAAAAAAATGAAATTTCACATGGAGGCTATTAATTACTACTAGCCAGTTGATAAACACAGCATCCACTGATTGAACACTATCAGACACAGTATTGCCCATATTGCTCTAGGTGGCATAGTTGTGAATACAGATTTCCAATATTCATAGAGGAATATCTGCTCATAAAAGACTTGAGTTGGCTTGTTTTTTGGTTTTGCTTTTTGATGGATGGTGTGATGGAGGCATGGATATGAAGGAATACATATATGGTTTACATTACTTTAGAAAATGAATATCAAGGCAAAACTGGTTATGGGGGGAAACAGAATCTTGAGCGCTAATCTCTAAGAAGGATTATATGTTTACACAGTTACTGTGTCTTGAAACTAAAGTTATTTTTTATTTCAACCAATTGTGAGAGAGTCTCCAAGAGCTTGAGCTCTGGAATCAGAGCTAAATAAACACGAGCCCGTGTTATCTTGGTTTCCAGGTCTGTCGTAGGTGGCTTGTTCATATGGGTATTGTCTCCCATCCCTGAAATCAACCCAGATCAAATCTTACAACAGTGGTTTTCTACCTGGTATATTGGAATCACTTGAAGGGTTTAAAAAAATGTCGATGCTGAGTTCTGCTCTTGGTTTGGAGAAGCAGGCATCTGAAAGCCAATTCTCCCACAAATAAAAACTATAAATTCTAGACAAAATCACCAAAACAACTCCTGGAGGGCTTTGGAGACCGATAGCAGGTAGGCAGATTTTGGAGAGCAGTTGAACCTTGTAGCAAGCAACTTCCATGGAATAAGTTTTATGCCTCAGTGGCAGCTAAAATTCTGATATAAAGCTCTCTAAATTTTTGGACAGTGGAACCAGGAGAAAGAGCTTAGGACAAGCAGGCCTGCCAAAGTATGAGGGGAAAACCCCGAAAAAGAAAGACCTAGAGAAGAGTAACTCCAAATTTTGTTTTCAAACTCAGTCCAAGTTTCCGGCTAGTTCCCAAATCACAAATGCATGGGGCGAGGTGCAAGCATAACACAGCTAAGGCTTAAAGAACTAAACTGATGTCTGAATGCTCTCTCCCCATTTCGTGTAGTTTGTAGTCTAACCAAGTTAATTGTCTACTAAAACAAAAATGCCAACACTCTTTGGAGAAATATAACATAATCCAGGGTCTTTACAATTTAATATTTATGATGTCTAGGATACAGTCCAAAAGTACTCAACATATTAAGAGCCAGGAAAATGTGACCTGGTCTCGTGGGAAGAAATAATCAGCAAATGTCAACCCTATGTATTAGTTTTCAGGGGCTGCCTTAAAAAATTATCATAACCTGTGTAGTGTAAAATAGCAGAAATTTCTTTTCTCACAGTTTTGGAGGCTAGAAGTTTTGAAATCAATGTGTTAGCCAGGTGGTTTCTTTGTGGAGCTTCTATGAGAGAATCCTTCCTGTGTCTTCCTTGTAGCTTCTGGTGATGCCAGCAATCCTAACGCTTCTTGGCTTGGGGCTCTGTGAATCCAATCTCTTTTCCTGTCTCCACATGGCCTTCCCCTCTGTGTCGCTATGTGTCAAATCTTCCTCTCCTTTCTGTTATAAAGACCCATAGTGTTTTAAATCTAAAATTTCATATCCAGATATATCATCATTCAAATATGAAAACAAAAAAGTATTTTCAGGCCTACAAGGCTGTGAATGGTTTAAAACACAAAGACCCACACTGAAAATACAACGAAGGAAGAAGTAATCAAATAAGTAGAGACACAAATCCAGCAGACGCTGCAACAGGTGTATAAAATGAGGATTATCAAATATTTTGGCAAATGTTGGGTATTTTTTGTCTCTAAAGAAAAGCTAAGAAAAAGGAAAGTGTACTTAATAACCCAGTATTAAAATTCTGCACTGTATCAATAAGAGCGGGGTTGGAATGGCAGTATGTGGGTGAAACCAAGAGAGATGAGAACAAGATAAAGTTCTTATTTCATTAGCGGGAGTCGGGGTGGGGGTGGTGTGCTGCTTTTAAAAAGAAGGCAAGAAAGAAGATTAACAAGAGACCTGAAGCAGTTTAGTAAATTGAAAGTAGAAACTGAAGTTGTAGTAACAAATCCTTGTATATAAATATTTATTATAAATATAAATTATCTAACTAAATCTCCAGTTTAAAAGATAGAGATTACTAAATTAGATTAAAAAATCCCATCTTATGTGTTTGTATGAGACTAAAACATAATGAAATAGAAAATTTGATAGTGAAAGGAGCGGAAAAGTTACATCAGGTAAATATCGATGAAAAGAAGACCAATATAAAAGAAAAAGTAGGCTTTGAAACAAGAAAGTAACATTAGGGTTAGAAAGGGTCACTATATGATAAAACAGTTTGATCCACCAAGAAGAAGATATTATAATTTTAAATACATATGCAATTAATAAAATAGCCTTAAAATATATAAAGCAAAAGTTGATAAAATTATAAAAACAAATTAATAAATCCCCCACAATATTTGGAGATTTTAATTCACCTCTTTTGTTTATTGGTAGGTCAAAGAGACAAAAAGATTAGCAAAGACAGAGATAGTTTGAATAACAAAACTAACATGTGCAATCTAATGAAGATATATGGAATTCTATAACTAAAAATTAAAGAAAATAAATGTTATATTTATTACAGTATTTTTGGTTAAGTATCTGAGATATTTAAAACTGGGTAGTGATTTTGAATGTGTTACTTTTTTCTATTGTGTTACTTATAAAGCTGTACATGTTTTTGAGCGTTTTTCTCCTGTATTAGTTTTCTGCCACCGTGTAACAAATTACCCTAGAAGTAGTGACTTAAAACAACAGACGAGTTTCTGTAGGTCAGAAGTCCAGCATGACGTGGCTAGATTCTCTGCTTAGGGCATCACCAGGCTGAAATCAAGGCATCCTCCAATGCTGGAGCTAACGGTCCTTTCCCGAGCTCACAGGTTAGTGGCAGAATTCATTTCTTTGTTCTGGAAGTGAGGTCTCTGTTTCCTTGTAGCTGCTGTCTGCTCTCTGCCCACAGGTTGCCCTTGTTCCTTCTCACGGGGCCCTCTCCATTTTCAAGCCAGCCTGGGCTCGTGTTATTCTCATGCTTCTGATCTCTCTGACTTCACCTTCTACCTTCCTCTCTGTCACCATTCAGAGAAAATTCTCTCCTTTTAAGGGCTCACATGATTAATTAGGCCTTGATAATTTCCCTTTTTAAGGTTCATTGTGCCACGTAACATGACAGAATCACAAGAGTGACATGTCTTCAAATTCACAGGCGCCAGAGATTACAACATGGAATACTGCAAGGCATGCCTAGAAATTTTGCCTGCTATGAACCCTCACCTATTTTTCACTGAGTCATTATTTTTACTGTGTGAAATTCCATGACACAGTATTTTCATAGGAATGTGTAATCTATTCCATAAGGACAATGACTGTATTTCATAATTTCCCATGTGATCACCTCTTTAACTCAAAGGTATGATCTTACTTCATTTTCAGACATATGGGAGTTTTGGTAAATCCATCATTGTGTAATTGATATCTGCATTATGGTCTCAGAAATAGACTATAAAATATTAATTCTTTGGAATTTATAAAAGCTTTTTTTGAAGTCTAGTACATAGATAATTTTTCCAAAAGTTCCATTTGTTCTCCAAATTAATTTGTTTTTTCTTATTCTCCATTTGGTATAGATTTCTATTATTATTAAAAGTTTCTATATTTTATTTGTCTATGTCATCTATTAGTTTCTGAGAGAATTAGGTTAAATTTTCAACTGCAGCTATTGGTTTATTTATTACCCTCATAATATTGTCATTTCAAAGCTCTGTTTTAGGTACATATATCTATATGGTCATTATACATTCTTTTTTTATTAGCTTGTACATCCTGAAGAAAAATAAATCAATTACCAAGAGAGCTATTAGATGGTCACTCTTCCATTGACAACTTTCAACATTCATTCAGGAATACATTAAAGATTATACTGGAAGACAGACTGTTTGTGCCAAGTCTCCTAACAATTTGAATGAAAATTATAAGGTGTTGAAGACTATTTTGGAATCAAGGTGTGCCCTAATTTCTGTTCTTCTAGAGACTATATCTAAAGAATAGGTTATTCCTTTACTGGCATACATAAAATACATCACATTTTGTCTTGCTGATGCTATATATTCAGCACCAATTCTTTAGCTGCCTCAGTTATGAGCAAAAAGTACACCACATACCTGAACTCTCTTGAACAGCAGGGCTTAACCAAGATGAATGCTGCAGCGATGCTTCTCCCCTGGGACACCCGTGTATCCACCGGCCTCCTGCTCAGATGATCTCTTCCGCAGGTTAGAGCAGTGAGGAATGGTTTCAGCATCGTAACCAAGTTAAACTGAAGTATTGGCCGCATGGTGTATAAGCTCCATGTTGAAAACAGTCTCAGTCTTTGATACTCATTCTCTTGTAAGTACTTTACATTTTCTAAAAGTAGTTCCTGTCCAAAGCTGGAAACAATCAAGTCATTTTGGTTAGGCATGTACCCGAGTAGAGGGAAAGAAAGAAAAAATTAAAATATAAAAGAATTCATACAGGAGAGTTGCCAGACTAGAAAATTGAAATGTACCAGTTATTTAAAGTTCATCCCTCCTATAATGCAGAATATTCTGACATTAAAGTATTATCATTGCATGCCGTACTTCTAAGCATACCTCAAGATATTTTATAGATTATTCTGTGTTTTATATTTTCGTTCAGTCTCTGATAATGGAGGGTCATCTGGATTTGGATCATATAGCAATGAAAAAAAATGAATAAAAAACCCTTTGAAATAGTTAAGGCAGACTACACCGATGCTAAAATATCAAGACAAATATTGCCATTACTGTTAATGTATTGATGATACATTATTTTAAATGTGATCTTAGATGGTGTCAGTGCAACCTTAGGTTGATATGTAAGAAAATAAACTTTCAAAAAGCAAGTCCTACTGGCTATGGACTATTAGGTCCCATAATTGTGACTTGCCAATAACACTTATCATTCCTGACCAGATCTGCAGAGCATTGTGCTGGAGGGTCACGGGCCAAAGAACTAAGTCTCGGTGTCATGGTTTGCCTTCATTTGGGCTGGCGCTGCACCTTCTTGGTGTGGGCACAAGATTCTGACCAAAATACTTTATTTTCCAGGGAGTATGCCTTTTAACTAAATATGGAGCAAGTTGGATAGGGGGAAGGAGCCAGAAGCCAGTCTTAGGATGCATGAGTAGGAGAGGGTAGTGAAAGCAAGTGGACAGCAGAGATCCCTAGATTTAGAGAAGCAAAGAGAAACAAAGAAGACCATCTGTCATATGTTCCTGACTTGCTGTTCCTTTTACCTGCATAGGCTGTTAGTCCTTGCTTCTTGCTATATTTTCTGACCTTAAATCCTAAGTTGTATTTTGACTTAACCCTATTTGTTGGGTGTGAGAGAAACTGGAGGCCCACCCTGAGCATTGGGGTGCACCATCTGTGATTGATGAGAAGCACTGGCCTCAGCAGGGAGGAGCTGGACACCTCTGCAGGTGAGAGGCTGCAGGGCAATCTCAGGATCAAAACATGCTGGTGCACCAACCCAGCTGACTCCATCGTATTTTTCAGGGTCCCACTATCTCCTAATCAGGGCCCTAACCTTGGCGCGGCACACCTGCCTCTGTTGAGAACTTAACCTTCTCTGGAGTTCAGTTGCTCTCGTAATTATGTTCTGATCTTAGACCCAGTACTCAGTTTTATCTTTCCATCCTCCACAGAAGCCCTTTGGTTTTCACACAGTTTTAATTGATGATCCATTGCTCTCAAAATTTCATTATCTTTCTCCAAAGTCTCAATTGCCCCCAGCAACAGCCGTATGATTCCATTGTCCTTAAAATTCCTATTTTTCCTGTATTTCCTAAGGAGCTACTGTGCTCCTTTCAGAGGTGGAGCATCTCAGCTCACCACGGTGAACATGTGAACAGCTGTGCTGCAGGCTGGGGCTGGGCGCAGTCTGTGCTCCTCCTGCCACTGGATCTGGCTCCCAAACCCCATTTCAGCGTCTGCTGTCATGGACCATTCCTGGTAGTAGCTGTCGTAGGTTGAGATCCTGTGAAAGCAGGCTCTGAGACAGAGATCAGTGCGTAGGAACTTTGTTACAGGATACTCTGAGCATCGACACCTGTGGGCAGGGCAGGCAGCAGGAGAATTGGGGCTGCAGTGCAGTTTTAACAGCGGCCTCAGCCAACCACTTGAGACCTCAGAGGCTGCGATGGCCTTTCAGCATTGTCCCCAGTTGGGACAAGGGAGCTGGGTGGACCCTTATACCTCTGCAATGAATTATGGGGTACAGTTTGCCCTGGGAATAGGTGTGACCTTGAGTTCTTCAGCTGAGGGCAACTCCTGGAGAGCAGGGAGCTGAGGTGTGTGCAGCTGGGGGAAGGGTGACATGGGTGGCACATCTGTGCTCCAGGGAAGATGCCAACAGCTCTTGTGAGTTATCACCTTGCTACCTGTTTCTCTGTCTCCTGCAGCTGGTATGAGGATTGGAGAGAATGGGTATAAAGTGCCTGGCGCGGAGTTGGTGTTCAATGTATTATTATTAATAGTAGAATTACTATTAGTATGTGTATCCTTACAGTACTTTCTTATGTATAAGTTTCTTTGATAGTTTTAATAAGCTAAAATTATGTGGATTTTTCATGTGGCCACATAACCCTCCTGACCATGATTTCGAATGGTGCTTAAAATTTAATTCCAGTGAGTTAATCATAATTCATTATATTATTGTTACTTTGTATATAGTTTTTATGTCTTTGGATTATAATGCTGAATCGGACATCTTCATGCGTTGGTATCTTTCTAGGCTTCAGATTAATTTCTTAGGCTAGGTTCTCAGAAGTGGAATTGTTAAATCCGAAATGTTTTGATAGCTTTCGATAAAGAGTACCAAATTGCTTTACAATATATTATAGTAATTTTACTGTTACTAGCAATATAAAGAATATCAATTGTCCTGAAGCTTTGTCATTTTTTATTGTCATTTATTGTCATTTTTATTTGATGACTTATTGTCATTTTTAAAAAACATTTTAGAGGTGAATAACAGTAACTGGTTTTAATTTCCATTTCTTTAATTATCTGTGAATTGAATATTTTTTAATAAATGTTTACTATAGTATGCTCTCTTACATGAACTGTCTGTTCATGTCCTTTATGTATTTATTGGGATGTTATTAGTGCTTTAAAATCGGAAATTTTGTGGGAGCTTTGTATAATAAAACTATACATCCTGTGCTTTACTGATCGTGTTTTGTGATTCTGTTATTTGCTTTATTTTAGACATATAACATTTTAGATTTTTGGGTAATCATATTTGTTGATCTTTTACTTTGTAACATTCATTTATTCTTTTATGAGCTTTGTACATCATATCATTTTAAGGATTCTCATAAACAGTCAATTCTATTCTTTTAATTTTTCTAATTGTTTTTAGTCAACTATTAATAATTCACCCGGAATGTATCTTGCCCCATGGTATGATATGAGCACATAAACAGTTAACCAGTTATCGCAACATTATTTTATTGGAAAAGTGAGTCACAAGGGGTGAGGAGGAGTTGAGGGCTGACAAGACAGAAAGGAACTGGGAAGATAAAGTCCAACGCTAGAAAGAGTAGGGTTGGGAGAAGTGGATCAATGAAGCCAGGTCAGAGCGCTCTATTCGGTTTGGTTTTCTGTTGCGTTAAGCTATTCTGGGGAAAATGAAGCTGTAATAGATAACTCTGTATTGAGGAGGGATGTGGAGAAGCGCTGGGCGGATGGTGTGAAAGTTGCTAGTTGGTGAAATCAAACCGAGAAAGTGGCCCCATTACGTGTACCCAAGGTATTCTGCTTCTCTGGAGCCCCAAAGGCAACCAGATTGGAAGCCAATATGTTGTCGAGAAATCATTTTTTCTCCATTGATTGGTAATCTTGTATTTTATTCTAATTACTACTTATTCTGTTCATTCATCAAGTCATCTATTTTTGCATCAGACTGTTTTAATTATTGATGTTTTATTGTGTGTTCTGGTTTTTGGAAGTACTTATTTTTTTCCCCATAACATTACTTTTTTAATATACTTATTTTTAAAAAATGTATCATTTTTTCAAATTAACTTTACAATAATTTAATCCAGTTTAAACAAACAAAACTCCTATTGGGATTTTTATCGAAATTGCTTTAAAGCACAATACATTAATTGAAAAGAATTGACATCCTTAAGGTATTTATTTAGACTTTTCATAAAGGAACATGCTGAGTCTTTCCACCAGTCAAGTTTTATTTTATATCTCTCAGTAAAACACTTGAGGCTACTATCCCCACTTTTCCCAATCTAGGTCACACATTTCCCATTAAGATCTTAGCATTTTGTAAATTTTGTTCTGTTGGGAATGAATTTTTCACCTCCTCCCCCTCACCCGCGGTGAAATGTTCCGTAACTTCAGCTAGCAATTTTATTGACTTTTAAAAATTAATTCAAATACTTTTAAAAATGGATTTCTGAAAATAGTAATAATTTTCCTGTTTCCTTTCCAATATGTATAATTCTTTTTTCATTCCCTTCTTATTACTGGTCAGAACCCAACTATGAATATATTTGTTTTGTGCCTGATTTAACTAGTGCTGTTTCTAGTGGTAACGCCTTTAAGCATGATGTTGTTTGTTGGTTTAAAACAAATGCTTACATGTTGAGTAAGATGTGCTTCTATTTCTACTACTCGAAAATGTTTTATAAAAAGTGGGTATTGAATTTTATCTACTCTCTTTTAATGAGAAGATTATATGATTTTTCTTACTTGGTAAATTGGTAAAATTATTGTAATTTCTAGGACTGATTTGTCCTTGCTTTCCAGCAATAATCCCCACTTGATTATACTAGCCAGGTCTTTAAATTAGCTTTTGAATTTCATTTACTATTATCGTTGAGATTTTTATACCTACATTTATAAATAATATTGGTCTATAAGTTTTTATCCTATATACTGCAGGTTTTGTGTCATTTTTATACTTGCTTGGTACTGTGTAGCTTCTCATTTTATTTTATGCTTATCAAATTTTATAGACATTTGTAATGGTCTTTTTTGTGTTCTTAAAGGTTTTTAAAAATTCACCAATAAGAGCAACTCCTGCCAGAGATTTGGGGAGGTACAGCTGCCTATTTTAAAATTTTTATCTTTGTTTATTATTATCTTCAGATTTTATCTTGCATCAATTTTGGTAATTTTTTTCAGAATATTATCAATTTCAATGATGTTTTCAAATATAACCATATTCTTTCATTCTTATAACCTATATATCCGTTGCCAGAGACCTTTTCATCAAAAAACGTTTATTGATCTTTCTCCCCGATTTCATATGCCATAGATTTTGTTTATAATTTCTTAAAGTACTAGTTTTATTTAGTAATCCTACTGTCTAAACACAAAAGCTACACATTCACAAATGATTAGGAAATGAACAATATTATTATTAAATAAAATTAACAATCTGATGCCAGTTTTCTCTTTCCTTTGTAGATAATCATTTTCCTCCAATGCAGAAAAGTAAAGATTTCCTCTTTATCTTTGGAATTTATATTTTTCCTGGTTACGCTTACGTCAAATTCTTTAGCAATAATACTGTTTCAACTCAATCAGCTCTTTCTTGTATAGAATCAAGTCTTTCTCAGGAAAATTTTCTCCTTTTTAAACCCTGTGGCTTCTTCTTAAAATTTAGCTTTTATTTGTCCTCAAGTTTTATGTACATGTTATTTAAAGTGTCTAATAATTCTACAAAGCTTGCTATGAAAAGCCTCCCTCTCCCCACAAGCCAATCCCCCTTCCTATAATTTTCTACTTCCTAGAGGCATCTACTTTCATATCTTTTAGTTCTTTAATCTCCATTTTTCTCATGCTTGTTTTATTCCTGCTCGAGTCTTTGGTTTTTCGCGTTATGTGTTGCTTTCCCACTGTGGAAGTTGTTTGGCCACTGCCCCTCCTCATCTTTCCACACACATACACACTCCCCGTTTCCCATTCTTTCAATTTAATATATTAATATTTTGATTAGATCATTTTCATTATTATTGTGATGAGGGGTATTATCCAAAATATTGAACTAAATATTTATAGGCACCAAACAGGCAGGACCCTGCAAGACTCTTACTACGCCAGTTCTTAGTCCTTTAGATGAGTAGGTCCAAGGGTTACTGGGGAAGAATTTAGGATGACAGGGGCTCAGGGTAGCAGATTTTCACCCATCAGTACTATTTTAATTTATCAATTTATAGGTGCTGAGTATAAGCCTGGTTATGATTAGGAAAACTCTTCACAGACAAGCATCTGTTAGTAATATATTATTACTTTTCCTTTCTTGAGCTATATTTTGTTTTCACTAGACCCAATAATTATTTCTTCATTTGCTTACTTTTCTGTGGATCTAATCCCAGCTCACTTTCAACCTCTACACTAGTTTTCTACAGCTCATTTCATTTTGGTATTAATCAGGGTAGGCTAAGCTAAGCTATAGTAATAAAAAAAACAGGAAAACAGTCAGAAGACTCTAATAACAAAGACGTATTTCTTTTTCATTTGGTGAGTTTGCTGCGGGGTGGCGTGGGCTCTGCTCCAGGACCTAAGCAGGTCAGCCTCCGTCTCTGGGGCACTGGCAGGTGCTGAGACCTGGGGAAGGGGAATGTGGTGAGTCAGGCACTATCTCTTAAAGAATTCCTCTTACACTGTTAGCCAGAGTAAGTCTCATTATCATACCTGACTTCAAGAAGCAGAACAGTTCGATATCTATGAGCCCAGAAGAAGAAGAACTGAAACAGTTGATGAACAGTACTGCTATGCTCTACCACAACTGTGTTCAACAAATCGAGTATTATGTCCATTTCACCCCCTTTCCTGGAATCTTCTGGTCAGTTCCAAACTGCCCTGGCTACCCAACAGCCCTGCTACAAGCTGTTGTCTTGGAATCTTCTTTCACTTCTATCCTGGGGATTTCCTTAGCTCCTTTTTTGTATTGAACCCCTGTTTCCTAATCCCATTTTACCTCTTACTTGATTTTTTTCCTTTATTTTTATCGAGCACATAGTCTAGTAACCACCTGAGAAAGAATACACAAAAGTAAAATTTTTGAGACCTTTTCTGTCTGAAAATGTCTTTATTCCACTTTCATATTTGATTGAAAGTTTGGCTATGTATATAATTATAGGTGGCTTTGCTTTATCGTCTATGTATATAATGTATATGTATATAATGTGCTTTGCTATATCGGCTATGTATATAATTATAGGTGGGAAAGGCATTGCTTTATCGTCTTCTGATTTATGGTATCTCTGTCGAGAATTCTTTTCTCATTGTAATCTCTATTATTTCTTTTTGGAAACACACAGAATTTTCTCTTTTTCTGCAGTGCGCTGAAATTTTACCATGATGGGTCTTGATATTGGTTAATTCTTATTTAGAGCATTGAACTCCCAGTTGGCCCAATAGTCTAGAAACAATTGTTCTTCAGTTCTCAGAAAATTTTGGACCTATTTTTGGCCACTATGACTTTTAGTCTGCTTTTTCAATATCCCCTTTATGAAACCACCATTATTCAAATATAAGACTCCTGTTCCAGTCTTCTGATTTTCTTATGTTTTTCTCTCATTTTTTCTCTTTGTCTTTTTGTTCTACGTTTTGTGAGATTTCCTCAAGTTTATATTTTATCCTTTCCTTTCCTGTCATTTTAGTGGGGTACTAGTATTGCTAAATGCATATATTCGAACTTCCTTATTTAATAAAAAAATCTGATTATTGCTAGTTTTAGTATTTTTTCTCTCAACTTCCGATATAAAGGAGTTAGATCTATTGAAGCCATTTTACTTGCTTTCTATATGTTCTCTTGAAATTTACATTTGTGCTTTTAGTTATGGATGAATTTCATGAGCTAGTCTTTTAAATTATTCCCTCCTTCTTCTTTGGAAATATCTTTTTTTTTTGCCATTTACTACCTTTAAAAAATAGGGTGATTTAAAACCTTTTCCAATAACTCTTCTGTATTATTCAATAACTCATCTGTATTTTTCAGTTGCTCCATTTGCTCTTGCTTTATTGAATACATAAATATATATATTGAAGAAGCATGGTATATAATTTCCTGAATTCAGTCTATTTCAATGGGAACTATTTGCCTCAATATTTCAGCTTGGTTCACCTCTTTCAAATTGTTGGGCTCTTCACTTATCCCATAATTTTTTTGTTATCTTCTCATTTTACAAGTGCAAGTTTTTATAACTGAAAGTCTCAATTTTATAGATCAATCAGGATTGACAGCTGGTGCAGATTTCATAAAGAATTATGGCGTATAAACTGTGTGGGTGAAATGAACTATGGGTCTATTTTCTCTCACGGGTCTCTCTACAGAGCAATCTATTTCATCTCGTCATTCCCTTCCTCCGAATTGTAGGAGTATTTTTAAGGTTAATACTTCACTTCATTAATCGAAAGGCAGTTATTATTTGGCTACTGAAATTTTATTGTAGAGTAGTCTTTCTTGATTCAATAAAACTCATGTCCAATGGTATCTTACTGAGAACATGAAGCAGTTGTTTTTCCTAATATTGGTGTGGTTTTGGAGTAAATCCATTTCAGAGAAAGAATTCTATTCTGATACTATAAGAATTAACTCTTACTACCTTTTCCTGGATATTGTCATAGACTCCACTTGATTTTATTCTTTTCCTATTAATTCATTCTTGACCTGGGAGAAATGTCAGCCCCATCATAGCAAAGAGTCAGGAAGTAAGGATTGCCATCAGCCTTCCTGTTCTAACTGAACACTGTGCTTTCTTTCTCTCACATCAGACGAAGAAATTCCTATTAATATTTTGTAGACAGAATTGTACGCTCAACTACAAGTTCTTCCAATCCTCCAAGCCAGTACTATTCAATAAAACTTCTTAAGATGATAGCATATCATCATGATATATCTGGTCTGTCCAATAGAGTAGCCACTAGCCACATGTGGCTATTAAAAATTTAAAATATGGCTAGTGTTGGCCAGGCGCAGTGGCTCACGCCTACAATTGTAGGCCGAGGAGGGAGGATCGTTTGAGCTCAGGAGCTCGAGTGTAGCCTGAGCAAGAGCGCGACCCCATTTCTACTAAAAAATAGAAAGAAATTAGCTAAGCAACTAAAAATATATAGAAAAAATCAGCCAGGCATGGTGGCACATGACTGTAGTCCCAGCTACTCTGGAGGCTGAGGTAGAAGGATCGCTTGAGCCCAGAGTTTGAGGTTGCTGTGAGCTAGGCTGACGCCACAGCACTCTAGCCTGGGCAACAGAGTGAGACTCTGTCTCAAAAAAATAAATAAAATATGGCTATTGTGACTGAGGACCTGAATTTTGAATTAATTTAAATTTGAATTTGAATAGCCACATGTAGCCAGTGGCTAACATATGGAAAAGCAGAGCAGCTCTAGGCAACTCAAAAGAACTCAGATTGAGGAGAAAATACCTCTTGCGAGGGCAATTTTGAATCGAGATGAGAAGGAAGATGTCAACCAGGAGCAGATGGCCTTCAAAGCCTCCTGGTCCACAGGAGCGTAAGGAAGCCTCTGATGAGACTGAGAAGTCTTTTGGTTTGAGAAAATGTAGATTCAAAGAATATTTGAGCTGCCTGCATAGAAAGTACAGGTGCCTGGGGAGAGTGACCCCAACGCTCGCTGGAGTTGGATGAAATAGATGCATGGGACTCGGAACTACCTCTGACAGGCGCTGATTCTTAATCCTCCTCCACCGCTTCATAAATTCCCACCAGCACCTGCATGCTGTTGTTTCTTTCTTCTCTCGTGGCTACACAAAAGTCTTCCTTTATGAGGTTTAGCAGGTACTTTAACGAATACCGGGGAGAGAGGTTTCCTTGTACTTTTACAACTTAGCCATCTTCCCAGAATCCTCCTGACTTTATTTTCAAATTCGGAGAAAGAGTTAGGTTACCAGCCAGGCAGAAAAAATGATTAGTTTGATCATCTGGGAAGTGGAAACTTAAAAAGGCATTTGTCTGAGCTCTCCGGTTAATCGTGACAGCACCTTGCCATCTGACACTCAATTTAATGTTAAATTTGGGGAGAAAGTAGAAAAGGAAGGGTGCTGGTGTCATTTGTTAGCACTTGGAAGACAGGGTCACTTCTGTCCTGCCTGCTGGACCCTCCCCATCCTATTCTGATTCCCAAGTCTCTGTCGTTTTGCCCTGAAACTCAGCAAAACAACTTCCCATCCCGTTTCACCCTAATCAGATCCCTCTTAAATGTGAAAGATGAGTTTCATGATTACATCCTCCAAACTCCATCCGCTTGGCACCACAGCCCGGTTTCCAAACAGCCTACAGACTTACCGTCAATGAGTTCTGTGGAACCGGGGGCACACCAGGATGGCCTTATTTGCTTTCTGCTTTAAGTAGAAAAATTGGATTTAGAAAGCTTTTCCTAATCTGGATCTCTGCAATGCATAATAAACTTCTTACATCTGTCACCATCAGCATTTTCCTTGCAGTCTTTACCTTTTATGTTTCAAAGAGGAAAGACGGGGACACCCTTTCTTTCTCTTCCTATTCAAGCACTGCCTTGGGACGGATGGCCTTGAGGATTAGTGACATCTTCCTGGCCGGGGTGATGGGGGACCGGAACAAATTTAGGATTGCCCTCTATACCAGCCACGGTCCATCCTTATTAACGCTAAGGAGCAACTCTGGATGTGAGAGCTTCTAAATGTTTGGAAACTTTTCAGACAGCAAAATAAAAGTCAAGCCTAACTCTCTCTGAATATACTCTTTATTGATAACATTGATCACATCCTACAGGCAATGTTTTCAAAGTAGGGACTGAAGCCCACTTGCACCAGAGCCATCATTTGCGCTTGTTACAGTGCAGACTCCCAGGCCTCTCTGCAGGCCCTACTGAAGCGGACTCTCTGGGCTAAGGCCCCCCCTGCATTTTAACACCTCCCCAGGTGATTGCTATGCATTTGCAGGACCCCTATGAAAGAAGTAATGTTATGGAAGAGATCATTTGATGGTCACTCTTAGAGGCTGGGGAATTAGAACATTTTTATCAGCAGAGAAGGGGTCCAGTGGAGAGTACGGTGTGAAGCGTAAGAATTAAGGAGGCACAGTTTTAAATCCCGTGCCATTATTTGCTTGCTAAGGACCATAAGAACTCAAGTTAGCTCCCATGACTTGATTTCCTTGTTTGTAAAGATAGCTATGCTTGCTTCCCAGGCTTGATGAGCTATGCATATAAATCACCTGGCACATAGTGAACCCTTGATAAACATTTTCTATTATGATTTCTCAACAGATACTATGTTTTAAAAAGGTTCTATGAAACAACTTCATTTTATGAAGCAGTAACTTGCTTATCCAACAAACACATATACACATGATTAGAGTTCCGATGAGCTTGAGTTCTTCCGCTGATGCCATTCCTGCCAGTTGCAAAGGACCTCGGTGTCTCGGCCTGAACCTTGCCATTTGGTTTTTTGAAATTTTCAAGTAGCTCCTGTGTCCCCATTACCACAAACCCGTGTCAGTTTCTACTGGTACCTAAAACTCTAGTTGGCAACTGTAAGACTTTGGGCCCATGTTTAGCAAACACGGGCCAACTGTCTCTCCTATCCTGTAATCAAGAAGACAAAGCAAGAGGGTTGAATTCAGGAAGCCACAGCTCCAATACCATGATCAGTCTATGTTAGGGCCGTCAAATGAGTGTTTCTCATCCTTCTTCGGTGCAAAATTTTCCGGGAATTTGTGGCTTATTTTTCCCTTTAGATACGTCTTTCTTCATCCTGTACAGGTTAATGCTGGGAGTCGGATTCACCTGGAGGTGAGGGATGGGGAGTAGGAGATCTGGCCTCTGTTGTCAGGAGAAGTCTGAAACAGAAGACAGCATGTCCAGCTGGGTGCTAAAATGCCCCAGGTGTTCTCAGAGGGGCCTCAGGAACTTTGGGCGTGGAGGGGGCTGAGATCGGCATTTCACAGCTCTTTTGAGCTATGGCCTGAGCAAACTGAAGTTCCACCAGGGAGGTTACCTGCCTAAGCTAAGAGCTCACAGTTGGTTGAATTAAACCAGTTTCAACAAACAGGTAGCAAGTGCTTACTATGTGCTAGGAGAGGAATAGAGAGACCAAGAAAAACAGTGTCTGACCTCAAGAATTGCAAAGTCTATTAAGAGAGCACCAGAGAGGTATGTAATTAAATACAATGCATGTAAATATGCAAAATAAAATGCTATGGGAACCCAACTGTGGATAAAAAAATGATAGGTAACATTGAGTGGGGAAGATACTGTGCTTGGTTAACTGACTATTCTTGGGAAATGGCATAATTTCCCACATTTTACAGATGAGGAAACCAAAATGTAGAGAGGTTGTATCTTGTTCAACTTCACAGTTAGCCCCTGGCAGAAGTCGAGATTCCAACAGAGGGAGTGTGACTCCAGGCTCACACCCTCATCCGCCAGGGAAATCTAAGAACGTTTCACGAGGAAGTCGTTTTTGAACTGTGCCTAAAATTATAAGGATTTTAAATGAAGGTGGGAGGTGACTGTGGGGAGAACATTCCAGGCAGAGTGCCCAGTACAAAGTCCTGCAAGCCTGTTAAAATGGTGAAAATGCGGCATAGGGCTACATTTTCAAAAGCCTTTGTAATTGCTATTCCAAGGAGCAGGACTTCAATTCCCAGCACTCGCAGACTAGAATTTAGCTCTTAACCACTAAGCAAGGATGGGAATGGGAGGCAGCATGAGGACTGGGGCTGGTGGCTGCACTTCCCAGCTGTGTGACACCAGGCAAGTTACTTAACCTCTCTGTGCCTCAGTTTCTTCATCTGTAAGATGAGAACATAATAACTGCTTCACAACGATATTATGAGAATTAAATGGGCTCATGTACATGGGGCATTTAGCATAGTGCCTTTGACATGATCAGTAATAAAATGATTGTTAATTATTTTGATTAATTCTCAACCTAATAAGACAAGTTAGTATTTCTGAGCGCTCACATTGCACCAAACACTGCCCATGCATTATTTAATGTTTACAACAATAGCTCTATGAAGTAGGTACTATTATTTCCCTGATTTTCAAAGGATGAAGCTGAGGGTCCCAGCGCTGATTGCAGTGTTTGATTCCAGAGCTCTTAACTAGTATGTTATTCTGTCCCCTTTACAGGACACTGCTTGGGAATTTCAGCAAGATTTGATGTAGGTAGAAGGTTGATACCATGGTTCACTGATGAGAGGAACAAATGGGCTTTGTAACAACCCCTTCAAATTATACCAAGGAAATGATAACCAAATTCTTGGATTTTATGCCTCTTAAAGGGTCTATAACCTTTTGTTTAAGGTCTATGGTTTCACTTTATGCATAATCTTAACTCTATTATCAATTGCTTCATGAACATATTTTATTTCTTCACATCCTTATGAAAGGCTGTATAAGTTAGCTCCAACAAGCTACCTCAATATTTAGTGACCAAAGCTCACAACTGTTTATTTAGTTCATGATTCTGCTTTGGGTTGTGGCTAGGTTATCTCTCCCGTGTGAAGTCAGCTGCCAGATGTGCCGGGGCTGGTTGGTCTGGTGGAACATTCAGCTGGGATGACTCATTTCCACTCCTTTGGTCTCTCATTTTCTGGGATGTTAACCTGGGCTTGTTCTTGTGGCGGTGGAAGAGTTTCAAGAACTACTAGACGCAGGACAAACCCCAAAGTGTAAATACTTTTTAAGTCTCTACGTATTTTTTGTTTGCTGTCGTCTCAATGGCCAAAGCAAATCTCATGTCCAAGCTTGCAGGAAGCTACTGAAAGGAACAGATGCAGCGCACGTGAAAAGTTTGGGTGTGCTACTGACACCGTCTACCATGTAGGCTTTGAAAGTCAGTCACAGTGGCTCTTCAGGGTGCTGTATTGGCACAGGCATGGAAGGATGCTGGCGGAAGGCATCTTTTGTACATGGCACTGGGCATTCACCTTACTTGGGAGCAGTTAGACATCACACCTCTTGGTATGACCGTGCTACCAGATGGTACCAGAAGGTGACATTACACATCTGGGACCACACACTTCCAAGTTGTCTCCTTCTCACCGTCCATGCCCAGCTCTTGGATCTGAAGAAAGGACCTACCACCGACAGCGGTAGCTGGTGAGGGCCGAGATGTGGAACGGCTGGTTCACTTTAATCTTCTACCTTTATTACATTCCCAGGCTGGCACAGCCTGATGAAATAGCTGTTACATTCATTAGAATTTATACAGCACTTAAAACACAAATGCAAAGGCATTGGAAGCCCTCTAATCGCCATCATTCCAGAGAGCCACTAAGTTGATCTTGCTTATCCTAGAGATCATATCGTGATGGCATCATCGCACAAACTGGCTGGAGTAACACACTTTAGGCTTACGTTCAATTTAGCTACCATGTCAACGATCTCTGTAGTTTAATTTTTGCTCAATTATATGCTACATTCCATTTTTATTTCATGAAGAAAGAAAATGCTGTAGGGTTTTTGAGGACCTTGGTATCTGGGATCAAGCCACACACACACAATGCTGGCTACCCTGGGAATCTACATAAAGAATCTGGAGAAAACCATTTTTAAAAAGTATTTCTTCTCCTCTTGCAATTTCAATATAAATGTCAGTGTCATAATACAACCCACTCAAATAGAAAAACCTCCTTCCCTCATGGTGCATATCTTAAGAAATAGTATGGCAAATATTTTCATACCCTGCAACCTGGGTCTCAGAACAAAACTGTAATGACCAGATTCCACAGGAATGAGATGACGGTGTCTGGCGGGCTCAGCCTTGCTGACTGCTGCTGCTGCTGTGTGTAATCAAACTCTGCATTTTGGCTTTCTGTGACTTCAGTTTTGATTCCACAGACCTTGTATGGAGAGGCCCCTTGTGTGTGCGGTTTTCTTATACTTTCTGCAGACACTTTTAATGAAGGGTTTGAGGATTCCTGGATTCCGTGCTCCAGCGACGTGTTGTTGACATTATACCATCAGCTCAGTTCATCCTGATAAGCATTTCTGTAGCTCCTTCTGTGCCTGGTTCTGTGGCAGGTTAGAAGCCAGGCACATACTCAGCCCTGACCTCTGGGAGCTTAGAATCTGGTAGAATTCAGTGAAAGAGGCGGGCCTGTGGGCTAAAGTAATACATGCGATAAAGATACCAAGAAGAAGTACCTAGAAGAGAGGGATTAATTGGGGAGCAGGGGCGGCAGGAAATCAGAAAGGTGATGCTGAAGAGGTGTTTTGAAAGGTGAACACTGAAGGACATTCCATCTGATTTGTTGAAAATTAAAGATTAGAAATTTTGAATATCTAGAAAGATGGTGAACTAGACAGTTTCTTAACTACCTAAATATGCTTGACAAAATATCTAAACTATTTAGATATATTTAACAAAATGTGGAATATATGATAATTTTTAAATAAAAAGATGAACATACCAGAAAGTAGGGAAAATTCCACAGTTAAAGATGGAAGAGGAGCAGCAGTCCAGAGAGGTAAGTGAGGGCCAAAGTTGCTGACTACTTCGTTACCAGCTACCAATCCGTTCCAGGTGGCCAGGAGCTCTGGCTTTGGCACCTGTGCCTTTGTATAAGGGAGGCAGCTAAAAAGACCAGAATGGGGAGAGAGGCCAGTCGTGGACTCCTAAATAAAGCTGGGACCCGTGAAAACCACATCCTCAGGGAAAAGGTGAACTAGAAGAAACATCTACTCCATGGAGGAAGACAGCAAAGAAACCTGACTGATTTAAACAGGCTATTGATGGGTGGAGAATGTGGCAATGCACCAGTTTTGACATGGGTTCGGGGCCTGAAGTCACAGTATTTGCGTGGTATGAATAACCACAAACTAAGAATTTTAATCCAAAGCAGACTCGAGCAGGAGTGAATGCAAATTTCTGGATGGATCCACATTCAATTCTCATTGTAAAGGATTTCCATGGGCTGAGTCCAAGTGCACGTGAACTCACAAATAGAAATCACAAAACATACAAGGAAGTAAAGTATCATGAGTGAGAGTCAACAGAGACAGCAAACAATGATCTCATCTATTTAACATGTTTCATACAGTTAAACAAATAGAACAGGAAAATGAAAAGATGACTAAAGAGCAAGAGACTATCAAAAATGACCCAATATACTTGAAGAAGCACTTAATGGAATGTCTGTAAATAAAAAGAATAATAATAATTGAAATGAAAAATTCAATGAAATAATAGCCCTAAACTAAAACAATGCAGAAATCCATCCACAGCTGAAGGAATAAGTAAATTGTGATCTATTCACACAATGGAATGTTACAGTGCAATGAAAAAGAGCAAACTACTGCTAAAACAACACCATGGATAAAACTCATAGTCAAAATCCGAAGCAAGAGAAGACAGATACAGAGCATATATGATATACACTGTATGAGTCCCTGTATAGCAAGTTCAAAAACAGGCAAAGCTAATCTATGTTAATTGTGGTCAGAATGGTGGTGACCTCACGTGGTAGGGTGTTGACTGAGAAGGGGCAAGGGGTAGGTCTCTGGGGTGCTGGCGATGTTCTGTATCTTGATATAGATGGTCGTTACACGAGTGTGTGCCTCTGCAGTGTCATCGGGCTGTATGCTTACAATTTGTGCTTGTAGCGTATGTGAGTTATATCTCAGTATGAAAGAATAAAAATTTCAATGGCCCTATCTTCCAGTTCCTTTGACACCCCACCCCAAGACCCGATTAGGCACAGCCAAAGAGAAAATAGGTGAACTGGAACGGAAGGAAACACACAAAATTCAGCAAGAGAGGCAAAGACATAAAATTGACAGATACAGTAAGAGACACATGAGGCTCGTGTGAGGTATAAGCAGAGCTCTAGAAGATATAAAGGATGAACAGTTTCTAAGGAAACACAAATCCTTTGATTCAGGATGTCTAACAAACTTTGTGCAGGATAAAGAAAAGTAATCTACGCTGAAACACATCACAGTAAAACTAGAGGCCAAAGACAAAGATAGGACCCTAAAAACAACCGGGGTAAAATAGAGATTACCTGTCCAGGACTGGCAGGTAGACTGAGGAAGTCTCCTCAACAGAAAGGTTGCAAGTCAGTAGACAAAGGGATGATATCATCAGTGCCTTGAAAACAAAGTAACTCTCAACCTAGATTTATAAACTGAGGGAATGAGGGGGAAATGATAACTAAAAAAAAAATCAGGTGAGCAAAGCAAAACCATAAAGGACAGATTTCATTACCAACAGATGTTCACTTAGGGAATTTCTAAAAGATGTGCTCTTGAGAGAAGAAAAATGATTATAGAAGAACTGAGATTCAAGAGGGAATGAGCAGCAAGGAACTGTTAAATAGGAAGGTAATATACCACGTAGGGACTAGTTGATATTCTCTCTCTTTCTCTCTCCATGTATATGTAATATCTATAAAAGGAGAGAACCGGAGTGTGGTGCGGACAGGCGGAAGTCTTATCCCAAGGCAGAGCATACTGGCTGCTGTTAGCGGATTCAAACTGAATCACCCTTCCTCTAATTCCGACTGTTTTAAGTTGTATGTCATGAGGTGGGAGTTTTGTCATGTTCCTTCGAAGCCCTAGAATTGCCACTGGACTACTGACCTTGTTAGATGAACTTGTGCTGGACCATTGACCTTGTTAGATGAATTGGAATCTGACAATTTTCAATGTTCCCCTTCATGGTAATTGTTTAAAATGGCAATCCTATAATAAGATAAAAACAAATTTTATTCTTATAATGCAAGTAAAGCCTAGAGATTAATTAAAAACAGATTTTATTCATTTACATAATTAGGAAATTGTTTGCAACATCAGTCCTAATAAACTTGGATTTGTTTGACAAATGCGATGATTTGTTCCAGTATAAATATGTGTCCTTTGTAAATACTTTCGATATTGATGGAGGGCAGGACCCTTTAAGGAGCAAATGATACAAATGCCTGTCCTTTGAAGGGTGCCTGGTGTCATAAAAACATTCTGCATTGCTTTCAATCACTGAGAGGTGAGGACAGCACCCTGCAGGGGCGGAGGGGGGGTTGCTGGAAGCCTCAGCTGATAATTCGAGAATCCATTTCCTTGGCATTCTGCTGTTACTACCGTAATGACGGACTGGTGGTTTTATACCTTGACCTCAATTTTCTAGTTCTTTCACGACCCCACCGATCCCTTCCTTTTTAAACATTCCTTTAGTGGCCTTTAATTCCTTAGTGAATATCTTAACCTAAATAAAAATTTCATCTTTTCTACCTTCAAGAGACAGCTCAGATCTCACCTTCTCTGTAAATCCCGCCCTGGATTCCCTGGCAGGGTTAACCATGCTCTCCTCCACTCTCCCCTGCACTCCTGTCTCTACCACAATTATTTGTAAGTAGACAAAAAACTCTGGAAACACAGAGACTTTGCAAACTTCTTGTGTGTCTCCATCCCTAGTGAGTACTCGGATGAATGCTTTGAATACATTGAAATGGAATTATTTCCATTTGACTAGAAACAAGGTTGATGTGAAGCTGTGTCCATAGGTACCTGAGGAAGACGACCATGGTGGAGCCTGTTTCCGAGTGTTTTATGAATGTCTTCTAGAGCAGTTCCAATGACGTCCGTCGTCTCGTTACATCTGCCCTCATTAGGCAGGTAGAGCAAATATTCACATCTTCATCTGGTAAGAAGCCCAGGAAGAAAAAGTCGAAGTGGCTCACGCAGGGCCCCGCAGTTTGTGCAGGGAGTAAGCCAGTGGAGAGGGGGTGGCAGTTAAGTTTTCTACCCCTCGGAGAAATGACTCTGTTAATATTCTCTCCATTTAAATCCAGCTCCGCCTTCCCCAGTTCTTTTCTTTACAGGATCAGAGGAGCAGCCTTTTGATGGAAGGAAGACACACGGCAGAGACACTGAATATGAACTGACCCTCACGGGGGGGCCATTTTCCTGCAGAAGCAGCAATAATCATAATCATAATGTTCACTTGAACTTGGCGCTTTTCTTCTCTTCAGCACAGAGTGTGAAACCGCCCGCTGGTGCCTTCGGCGCGGCAGTGAGCTGCTGAACAGAAGAGAGGCTGGGGACAGCGAAGCGTCTTATTGTAGAGAAATTCCTGAAGCTGCCAGGGCCACGAATGGCTTTGGTGAATAAGCCAACCTGGGGCAGTGCAGTGGGCGGGGTGGTGAGTAGGAAGCTGTGACACTGTTTCTTTGCAGGGAGTGGCGTCAGATCTCCCAGGGGCTGTGTTGTGTTCAAGCCACTTGGCAGAAAGGCCCATAAGAGGACCACGCCAAACCTTTAGACTGAGACAAACAAAAGCCCTCCTTCTCAGGGACTCCAGGAACGCCAGACCTAGTTTCATAGAGGATTGGAAGCATTGATAACAATGAGTGACTCTTGACTTCTTTTTTCATAAACTGTTACTCACAAATATGAGGACATTCTTAGCTGTGAATGCAACCCGGGTCTGTGGCAATCTCTGTCATGGAATAATGCAGTGATTTCTCTTGTGCAGAAAAGGAGAACTCATGAGAATTTAGGAGCCTTGAAATGAGCTCTTCTTCCATATATTTCTTTTGACAGCTTAGAGGATAGATTTCTGGAGTGCAGACCTCGCTGGCCTCAATGTAGTGCCATTTTCACCTTGCAGATTTTGGCGGGTCTCAGCTGCACTGAAGACAATTCAGTTAGAAGTGGATAGTCAAATCCAGCTGGTGGGGGGTGTGTTCAGGAAAGCATCATCCTAAATCAGCGGTTCCTGCACTCCGTGCTACATGGCAATGGTGATGCCAAATGCCACGCCCATTCAGATTGATCTGGGGTAGGGCCTTTTTGAAGCCCCCGAGATGCAACCAGGGTGGAAATCTTTGGCCTGTCCTCCAGGTCGGGGGTCCCAAGCCATCCCAATCGCCATGTGAGCACACTCCACGGGCCAGATGATATTTAGGTATTAGAAGGGATGGCTTTAGGGTTCTGCCTCTACAATCTGATTAGGAACTCACGTTCTGATTAGGAGAGACGGAGAGTCCTGTGGGAGGGAGAGGTCGGTTCTGTGGAGGAGCAGGGATCAGAGGAAAGGTGAGAAAGCTTCCTATAAGAGCCGAGGGCTGAGCTGAGTGAGGCAGAGCAAAGGGGAGTGGGAAGAGATGTGAGAATAAAACAATGTGACATGCTTGGGACACTGCAGTTGCCCAGTGTTCCCGGGATGTGGAGGATGGGGAGGCCAGGACAGGAGAGACAGCGAGGGACTGGGCTGTGAGGGCCTGGTGGGCCAGGCTAGGAGGTGCGGACCCAAACCAGGGAACTGCCCCAGGAGGCTGGCCTTGAGGGCGCTGAAGTTTAAGTCATGGTGTCCAAAGGGACAGGGCATACTTGGGCTTGATTTGGGTTGCGTGGGTATCAGAGGGTCTGAGCTGAGGGCAGTGTATGCTCATGGGAATTTCCTGATGGAGTGACATTGGAGGCCAGGTGCTAGGTGGCCTGTCCTGGGTGGCCAGGTCCCCAGGCTGTTGCTACAGGGACAGGACTCAGGGCCCAGTCCTCTGAAGGAGAGGGCTGGCCAAGACAAGGCCTCACGTCAGAGTCCCAGGAAAATGGGCTGGAGGTCACGGGAGGAACAGCGCAGCCGTGTGACGGGGCCCATCTGGCTGGCAGTGGGAAGCATGCGTGAACAGTTTCACACGTGCAGGCTGAGTCCAGGCAGCAGAATAACCCCATCCCACAGCCAGTGGAGGGAGACATCTAAAAGGCCCTGTCATCTGACAGGCTCAGAAATTCAGTGGAACACAACTGCAGCTGGCGGGAGGTAGGGGTGGGGGGGCGTCAGGGAGTTGGGAGTGGCGGGGACTAGGGAAGGTAGGGACTGAGGTGGTGGTTTCAAAGCAAAAAGGGCTTCAAGTTTGAGCGAAGGAGACCTCCCTTGTGTTCCCGGGATATACCAAACTCTGCTCTGTGACCCTCACAGTTTCCTCTGCCGGGAGCACTCCCCAGCTCCGCTTTCAGCTGTGAGCTGTGGGAGCTGCAGGCAGGTCCACGGTGCTGGGAAACCATGAGACGGGGGAGGCGTCCTGCCTCGGCCGGGCCTCAGCCTGGGGCTTTCTTTCTGGAGTTCTGCGCGTTCTGAGCGAAAGCTGGGACAGGCCGTCCTCTCAGACGTGTTTCCTCACTGCTTCTAAAATAACCCTCTGGATAAGGGCAGGCCTCATTGGGAAAGGAAACTCCAGCGCTATAGGGGCCCAGCGCGGACCCCTCTCCTGTTATGCAGGTAATGATCACTTGGTGAGGCTTCCGAGAGCAGTATTTCCAGAATAGTTTATGAGAAATATGATAATATAATCTGCTCAGTTTGGAGAGAGATTGTTTTTTTTCATCTACCAAACACACACATACACACACACACACACACACACACACACACACACACACACCCTGGGACATTTACTGCTAATTACAAAGAGCAGCTAATGGGTTTCTCTTCTCCTAGTCATCTGGGATGCTGAGAGATTTTAAATTGGATTGTTCCGGCAGTATTGTGAAGAAATGACTTAAATAAAACTCTTCTGCCCACCGAGACTGTGTTCTGGGCCCTCAGCCACAGACTGGAGTCCTCTCCCAAATCTAGGGTCACCATGCTGTCACCTACCTGACCCCAAAACTGATGGGCAGAACATGTCCATAAGAGTCCCCAAGGCACAAGTGACATCCTTGCATTGATTTCCCTCTGCCCTGCCTACGGGCGCTGGAGTGTGGGCTGAAGACAGCCACAGAGGTCCTGGGGGGAGGCAGGGCCTTTCCGGAGGAGGACGGGGCCCAGGTCTTTCTCTTTTGATAACCCCGGGACTAGCGGGTGCCACGCCTCTGGTTGCTGTGAAGAGCCAGTGGCATCGGTCTGCTGAATGGAGGGTAGAGCCGTCTCTGGAGTCAGGCGGGTTTCGGGGGGCAGGATCTCATCCGCAATGAGGCTGCTGGGAGGCGCGGCGTGGGGAAGCGCAGGAACCAAAGAAATGTCAGAGACCGGGTGTCGGATGAAGTGAACCCAGCCTCAGGATTAGGAACTTGTTAGAAGGGCTGACTGCTTTTCCAGTCTCTGCCCCCAGGAGCTTTTTTATCTCCTTCAGCTCCTGTGGAGGGCGAAGTGCAGCCGGGGCGCCCGAGGGGAGCGCGGGCGCAGGGCGGGCTTCGCGCAGGTTCCCTGGCCCTCTTTCCTGCTGAGACTGCATCTTCTCGTCTTCTCTTCCCCCAGACACGCTTTCCTAAGAAAGCCAAAGGAGGAAATTAGCATGAAAAAGAGAATTGTAAGTATTCTGCTGGCTTCTTTATATATACAATCCATCAAAAACTTGCAAAAGAATCAATTTTCTTATTTCCAGATAGGTAAACCAAAGCCTAGAGATGAAGGCACCTGATCTGGGACACTTTTGAGAATAAAAAAGGGGTACTAAAAATACTTATAATTACATATATAAACTATTTATTATCTGAAAAATTGCTTTTAGTATATTTTTGGACTTAAAATAATTTTACTCGAAAACTCTTAGTAAAGATAAAATTCTTTTTAAAAAAATCAACACATATGAACCAGGACTGTCTCTGGCAAGTGGAGTTGTATAGTTACCCTGATGTAAGTGACTTTTCCAAGATCACACAGCTAGCGAGTGACAAAGCCCATCTCTTTCCATGAGTTCACACTGCTTAATTATGGGGACAAAGGTTGCCAGAGGTCCCCTAAGTGTTCCAGAAGTTTATTTCCAGGCTCAAGCATGTCCCTCTTTCCACCTGGGAGCTAGACTTGTCTCTCGGGTTATTTTCCTTTCAACGTGAGCCTTTCCGGTATGGCTCTCCTGTTGCTGTACTCTGGCCTAGGCTGGCCACTCCCCAGGCGATGGCATCTGAGATGGGTGTGCCCGGCGCCCAGGTCTCCTCGCTGCTTTGCTCCCTGACAGCTGTGCACACTTGGCCTGGCTGCAGACCCTCCCCCGCCTTTACTTCCAGCACTTAGGCATCACTGGGCCCTCTCTGTCTCCCCCTGAATCCTCTGTGTCCCCTGATCCTTCGCTGCTGCCCCGGGTTCTGGCTGATGGCATGAGCCTGGCACTGTGGTATCGTTCCTTCCCTGCATAGCTTCGCTTGCCTCCTCCCAACCTGGTCCAGAAATTCATCCCCAGTGGTGATCCCTTCCTTCTGCCTCCCATCCACGTCCACAATTTGACAGTCTTTGAGATTTAATCAACTAGTTCATTGAGAAATCCAGGTGTATACCCACCTGATTTGAAGTGATTTAGTTTAATGAAGATAGTCACGTGGCCCAGGTTTTCTGGGGCAGCCCTAATTTCAAATATTCTGTCTCTTTGTCCTCACAAAAGCTATCGGAGTTCTGAAAATCCTGATATTTTGACATAGAAACAACACCTTCTAGATTGCCTTACACACACAGAAAAAAAAAAGCATAAATCCCTAGTCAGGCAATATGTCCCACCTTTGGCTCAGGACACAGGTCTTTGTTAAACCTCTATTTTGTCAGCCTGGGTAAGCTTAAGGGAGAACTGCTTCTTTTGTTTATTTTCAAGCATCTCATCAGTATTGCTGTTGTTTTGTTGCTCCTACTTTCTGCAAAAAAACTCAATTGTCTCCACTGGATGGCAAACATCTTTCTTGCTGAGTAGCACTGCAGTCAGTGGAATGTATATCCCAGCACCGAAAACCGTGTTTGTTGTGACAACTCAGATCAGGTAGATACCTTCACTGTGAGACTTGCAAGGGCCGGAATCTCCACATGCTGTGTGTCTCCTGAGCCCAGAGGTAAATGGCACTCCCGTGCCTGTCCTTGGGTTTGGCTGGATCCTCAGCAGCAAGTGGCTGCACTCCCCTCTGCCAGGGGGAGCTCAGTGGGATCTCCCCAAAGACCAGAGAGCCCCAGCCCCGGGCTCCCTGACCAGGTTCATCTTGGTCTAGTCAGATGCTCCCAGGAGGAGGGTGTTTCTCCCAAGGATGATCTCCATGGCCCAGTTGTAACCACGGAGGAAATATCCCAGAGGAAGAACATTCCGAATGGGCACAATGGCCAGAACAGGATGGCATGGCACAGAGACACAATCCCCACAGTAGGTCCTGAGGCCCACTGATTCTCTGAGATGCTCCCAAAAGAACTCAGTGGCCAGTGGAGCTGTGGTAGACTTCACAAAGGCCGGGACTACCCTCTGTCGTGTTGAAGTCTCTGAGAAGTTCTGCAGTAAGTCACCAGCATCTCCTAAACATATTTGACCACCGGGCACCTTTCTCTTACAACAACTTTTAATACCTTGAAGAATCAGGGTAAAAGAGGGGGTTTGGAGTCACAGGGCGCTGATGGGTTCAAGTTCAAAATCCTTGCATTCAATGGTGTCACCTTGGGTATGTTATGTTGTCTTGGTTTCCTCAAGAGTAAAATGAGGATGATAAGCAGGGTTGTTGTAAGAGTTAAGAGGTACTGGATATGAAGGCATTTTTCCTACGTGTATGATATTTATGTAAAAAGAGACTTTGTTGGGGTGAAAACTTGACTCAGCTAGTATACTTTGTAATGAAGAATAATTTATATTGAGCGTTCATACTGACTGGTTTAGAAGCTGTTGCTCCCTGTTCGTGGCGATTCAGGATGTGCCAGGACCAGCATATTTAGAGTGAAATGTCGAGAGTGTGATAGCTAAGCAAGGGAGGATACTTTTGAAGTAATGCATGCTTTTAAGAGAATGTTTAAGATTCTTGCAGCAAAATATAGGATGAATCAGAGAGGAGAGACTTAGGGTTCAGCTCAATCTCCCCATTTACAGCATTAGGAAGTTGTTAAAGATGCAGCCAAAGGGCCTGGAGTGGGCTTGAGGCCTGGGGACTCAGAGGCTGGGACAGGGCTGAGACCTATTTATCGGGAGGCATCGATGGATCAGCTGATCTCCCAGGCAGCTATACGTGTGGCTTGGGAAGTTTGCTTTGAAACCTTGCCTTCTTTTTATGTACACATAAGAATGAACTTCTTCATATTCTAAACATCTTTTAACATTTCGAGTTTTTTCTTCTTTATATATTCAAGTGGGTGTTCTTAATCTGGACTTCATAGACCACTGGAATAGGGATACAGAGCCAAAGGATATGCCTTAAATGTCCAGAAATTCCCTGAAATTAGAAGCAAAATTTTGTGTGCATACGCATAGGTGCATTTTTACGAGGAAGATTGTTTTAAACTACAAAGTGGGTTTTGGTCTCTGTGAACTGTATAAACCATATCCAGAATAAACTCCCTGGCCAGCAGAATTCACTCTGAAATTGATCACTGGATGAGGGCTTGAGCCCTCCCATGGACCTCCTGGGTTTCCGCGACTGGTCTGGGGCATTTAGCTGTGCTGCTTCATCAGCAAAGCTTTGGTTTGCTTGGTTCCCTTGCTCTGGGAAGCTGTAGCTTCTCTGCGATTTCTTCTTCCGTCTCTGGCCTGCAAAGTCCTTGAAACCTGCTGTGGATGCTGCTGTAAATCCTGTGTTATCTATGGGTGGCGGACATGACTTTCACGCTTACACAAATGGAGCAAGAGAAGTGCATGCCTGGCACCTCTAGCTACTTGCATTTCAGCAGCTATTCAGTGGACACCTCTTGGGGTCAGGCACTGTGCTAGGACCTAGGTGTAGGGAGGTGGTAGAAGGTAAAAACGATGATGATAAGCAGCTCCTGCCTTTCAGGGGATTCAGGCACATGAGCAACTTGTTATAATATAAGAAACAAAAAGGCAGTGATATAGGAGTGCAACCCCTGAATTGTTAGAGCTGCACCATGACACTACTGCTGCTATGTACAAGAGTGAGCCTGCCCTGGAGTTCTTCGGTCTCTCCATTTACTCATCTAACAAATACTGATGGTGTGCCTATCATGTGTCAGGTACCACGCTAGGCTCCACTGCTGAGCAAACACAGCCAGGGCTCCTTCCTGGGCTGGACACAAATAGCAAGTCATCTTCACACACACACACACACACACACACACACACACAATTCCAGCTGAGATATGAGCCATAAGGATGAGAGACATGGTGTTAGAATATTACGGGGGATACTGGACCTTGTCACAGAAATCTCCGAAGGCTTCCCTGAGGCAGTAATGCCTGAGCTGAGATCTGAAGAAAGGAAAGATGGGCGTCAATATGTGAAAGGGGCAAGGACAGAAGGGGAACTCCCGGCAGAAGGAACAGCACATACAAAGGCCCAGTGGTGACGGAAAGCCTCGTCCCTGTTGGGAGATGGAAGGAAGGCCAGGAAGGCCAGGATCCAGGGAGAGTGAGCGGCACTGTACAGAGTGAAGCTGGGGCCAGACCACGGGAGCCTCGCGAATCAGGTTGGGTTTTGCTCTTTATCCCAAGTTCAATAGCAAATCATTGGGATGCTTTAAGCAGCAACATGACATGATGTATGAACAAACCATCTCGACTGGGGAGATTAGGGAAGTTTTCCCATGGTGGGTAAGAGGCTTTGGAGCTGATGTTTGCCTGGTAAGTAGGAGCTTGATTGTTAAGGAATGAAGACCTTCATAGAAACAGTGCAAGATGGGAAGCACAGAAGGGCAGAAGTGCTCAGGTGCCTGGGAGGGGTCACCTGCAGCTGTGACGGAAGCGTCGTGTCTCTGGAGGAATGACTGAAAAAGTTAAGTGAAGCCAAACCGTGAAGAGATGAAATGGCACACAGGAGGGCTTGGGCTTTATTAAGCAGGAAGTTAGAGAGTTTTTGAAGAAGGTTATAGCATGATTTTACTTGCAACTTGGGTTTTGAGATTGCCATCAGAAGTGGCCCAGCCATTTCTAGACTCTGGTTTCTGTCTCCGGTTGTACAGATGAGGATTTTAAAGAAGGATTGCCAGAGAACTTGAATTGTTGGGAAAGAAAGTATCACTTGATTCTGCTTTCAACGTGGACTGTCTTTGGGTGTCACTTCATATTGGGGTTGGTCACGTTGATTCCCGCAGAACTGAAGAATTGCAACATCTTAATCCACAGGAAGCTGGGATGCAAAAGTTTCCTCCTGCTCTGCCACTGCTCACGGATGAGGCTGCATGACCTCGGGAGTCTCCCAGCCAAGCAACTGGGAGCTAGACTTTATTAAGCATTTGGAAAATCTATTTTGAATGACAGCAGCATTTACCTCTCAAGTTCGAGACTTCTCATCAACTTAGTAGGTGATCGGAACAATTCCGAACTTTCAAGTTCCCACCTCGTGGAGTAATCCTAAAAGTCTTCACGAGTATGGCATTGGTTTGGCATGGAGAATGCGCTCAGATGGTGCCAGATGCCTGAACCGCTGCAGAAGAAAGTAACCATTCTGCAAAGGGAACAGGAGGACCAGTTTGTTAAACATGAATTGTAGCTTGCAATAAAGGTCAGAAATACACCCTAAAAATAAAGCAAAAATACATGCTGAGTGTTTCTTTCCAGAACATGTTCTGAAGATGAAGATACACCAAAGAGGACGTAAGTACTGTTTTGAGATTCCCGAAATATTATCTATATATGTAATAATAATAAAAAATTATGTGTATTGTTTGAGAATTGAGGATGACCTCTTCACTTCGAGGCGTCTGAAGGAAGGGAAGGAATGAGGATGGGACATAGCGTTTACTGTCTGCTATGCATAGGGGATCCCACGTACAGTCCACTGCTCATCCCACGACAACTCGCAAATCGAGCTTCACTATGTCCATTTTACAGATGAGGTAAGGGCAGGCGATTCATCAGTGGCAGTTCTGAAATGTGAATTTAGGTCTGACTGTCTCCAAGTCCATGCTGTTTGCATTATTCCAATTTTACAGATGCAGAACTGGAAACAGAGAGAACTTCATTGCTTCAATGACACTGCCACCACACCGTCTCTGGGAATAAGGTGGCGAGGCCCAAATAATCAAAAAAATAGTAACTGGTGTTTACTGAGCACTGTGCTAAACTCTGCATAGATTTTATCTCGTTTAATTCTCATAACCACCCTACAAGGTAGGTACTTGTATTACTATCACTCTCACTGTATAAAAGAGGAGATTGAGTCTTGGAGCTAAAATCCTTTACCCGTGCTCACATAGCCAGTACATGCTAAATCTGTGATTGCAGCTGTGATCGCAGCTGGGGCAGTCTGACTCTAAAACCTGCGGTCACAACTCCGTTGCCATATAGTTCAGCTCTCAACAACCTACCTGGGGACGCTCTTTAAAAGAGCCCTGCTCCTCCTGAGACAATGCTTCTGTTTCTCACTAGCACAGCTCCTTGGTCTAGTGTTTCCTTTTATATCCACTTTGCCCTGCATGTAAAGATATCGCTTAAGCATGTCATATCAGGCTGCGGGAAATGCCATCAATATGTTCCCCTTGATCAGCCCCTAATTCACAGAGGTTTGTTCTAAGTATCCTGTAAGAATTCCAGGAGGCTTAATTTCCAGGGCCATAAGCCATAAAACACAGTTCCTTTTTGGATAGGTTTCATTTATTGACCTGCAGGACAGATGACTCATAAATAAATTGCTCCTTTTCCTTGTCAATTTCTTTCCCTATCTTCGGGAATGCATGATTGCCTCAAATATCTGCAAAGAAAAGAAATTGGATTCCGTGTTAGTGACACTGCTGGTCCTCTCTCTCTCTCTGACACATTCTGAATATTTTACTCTTTTTTCCAGCATGGAAATCTTTATAGTCCTAATAGAATTATTTCTTGTATGGTGCTTTATGCAAAATGACATTATTAATATTAAAACGATAAATATTGTGACTCCTGAAATGATGTGTTTTGATCACACTTTAACTGTGGCAAAACACTTTTTTAAGATCCTTTCAAATGTTGTTATAACCTTATATTCATATGCCTACACAGATACGGGTCATATGGGCTGACATTCTAAAAGATGAAACCCAACTTATTCTCCCACAATAGTCTTTGATATAAATTACAAGGGAACAACAATTTTCTGCCTCTGATGGACGTATGGTAGGCATGTTTCAAAAGAAATTTTAACCTTTCCTTTTCACTGGGATGTGAGGCAAGACTTAAATGGACTTTTGGACATTGGCTCGCACGGCTGAACGTTTGTGTTCACCTGGCTTTAACCATGCCAGACAGAGCCCCCCTCAGGAGAGAGAGCCGTGCACAGTGTTGCTGCACCGTCATTATCTCATGAAATAAAACAAGGTTAGGGCAGGGGATTAGGGGGCGCAGTCGCTGACACCAGCTTAGTTATTATAATAACAGAGACACTGGATGATTTGGGCAACTTCCTTCCCCCCAAGTCTCGGTTTCCCCATCTGCACAATAAAGAGCTTGAATTAGATGGTTGCTAAAGACTCTTCTGCCACTACCACCCCACGAGTCTATGGCCCTTGCTAATGGCCACGGATGAAGTCCACAGAGGCCTCCTTCTTAAATGCTGAATGTATTTTTTTTTTTTGAAAAGAGCAAGAAAAAAGGAGTATAGGAACTGATAGGCGTTACTACCTCTGAAAATATTAATAATATTATAAAAATCACTCCTTATTCTGCATCTATATGTGTCTGTACAGGCCTAGGTCCTTTGTTGGTTCTAACCTTTAAATCTGCAAGGAAGGTATTAATTGTCCCATTTTATGATGAGGAAACTGCATTTCCGAGAAGTGAAGTCACTCGACCAAACTTACAAAGCCAGGAGACAGAAAAACCCTCACAAAGGGGCCTCTTAAACCTGAGCTTTGCTACTGTCTCCGCAGCCAGCCTGGCCCTGATATTTGCGGAGGTTGGAGCAAGAGCGCAAGTGGAGGCCCATATGTCTAAGTATTTAAGAATCATACTTCATGTTTTCCCTGCAGGGGCTTTCTTTACAAGCTGCGCAGATGTGGCTCCCCAGGGTCCAGGCTGATAGCAGGGTCACCTGCCCTCTGGTCCAGCTCACCTTCCCATAAGCTCTTTCTCATTGGCCTTTTGTGAGCTGGGAGACTGGGCGTTTCATAGCGGCACGTAAACACGGATACTGACTAATGGCCAGCATTTCTTTAGCTCTTATATGAGTTTTTTAGGGCTGCCGTAACACATGAACATCAACAGTATGGCTTAAACTAACAGGAATCTACTCTCTCCCAGCTGTGGAGTCCAGAAGTCCAAAACCAAGATGCTGGCAGGGCTGCTTCCTCCCAGGGCTCTGGGGCAGAGTCCTGCTTTGCCTCTTCCAGCTTCTGGTGGCTGCAGGTGCTGCTTGGTTCCGGGTTGCGCATCCCCAGTTTCTGCCCCTGTCTTCCTGCGGCCTTCTCCCATGTGTGTCTGGGTCCCAAATCTCCCTTTGTCTTTCTCTTATGAGGACAGCTGTCACTGGATTTAGGGCCTACGTCCAGGATGATCTCATCTCACAATCCTTAACGTCAGCAAAGACTCTTTTTCTAAATAAGGTCACGTTTACAGGTTCTGGGGGATAGGACATGGACATATCTTTTGGGGGCCACCATTTAACCCACTCCAGTCCCGGATGCCACCAGCTGGGCTCAGCCAGGCTGGGGGAGACCATTGGATGTGCAGGGGCGTAGATGAGGGCAAAAGGAACATGGAACCACAGTGTGCAAAGAGCAGGACGCGGGGAAGGAGGTGTGCATTTGGTGGGGAGAGCTGCAGCAGTTGGCACACTGGGGCCCAGGGCTGTGGCGTGAATAACGCCACAGTGCGGTATCAACAGGTGCCATTGATGAGCATTTACTATATATTAGGAGGCTGTGTGCTAGGCTTTTTATTGGCATCATCTTGTTTAATCCTCCCAAGAGCCCATGAAGTGGGTACTACTTTTCTGAAGGAGAATTTGAGACTTGGAGAGGTTCCAAGAACTTACCTAAATCTCACAGCCACCGGGAAGCAGGACTGGTGTTCAAATTGTGGGTTATATGGGCTTAGCGTCCCTTCCTTTAGTCCCTGACTGAG
Organism: Avahi laniger; assembly: GCA_963575035.1. Lineage (NCBI taxonomy): Eukaryota > Metazoa > Chordata > Mammalia > Primates > Indriidae > Avahi > Avahi laniger. Next base: position 69,290 of record CAUYSK010029975.1, read on the forward strand.
CCCTTGGGTGGAGATCTGCCCATGTCTGGCAGGGCCCAGCCAGTGTCTAGTTGTGCAAGGGGATGCTGACCCAGCCCCTGGGAGAGAAGAGATTAAAAACTAGGGCCTCTGTCAAGCAGGCCGGGGTTCAGGTTGGAGGCTCAAGCTGGGAATTAGTCGAGAAGCCAGCCAGGCCACTGCGCGGGGACCCAGGCAGGAGGCCGGTCCCGTAGCCTCAGCTGCGGCTAGCACTGGAGATGGCAAGGGATGTGTGCAGGAGCTTTCACAGGCCCAGGGCTTGCCCCTTGTACGTGGAATAGTAGAAGCGAGGCAGGCTTTCTTGCAAAGGAGGTAGCCTGATGATTGGGCGTGAAGAGACAGTCTGTCTTCTAGGAATTTCCTAAAGCAGGGAGTGGGCTATTTTAGTTCTTGTTTCCAACCAAGATCAGCTCAAGAGCAGGTTGCAGGCAAGAAAATGGGCTGGGGGGATGGGGAACAGCGTCCTGGCCCTGAGAAGGCAGAGGAAGTCAAGGAAATGAAGTGGCGGCTGACAGGCACAAGTATGTGTGCGCGCGTGTGTGTTCAGCAGGGCACGGAGGGAGGTGGGGGCTTGGCTCGCTTTGTCGATAACCCCGGTCGGGGACTCTAATTGCAATTTCTCCCGAGTTTCCCTCTGGTTTCTAGATCCTATCATCTCAGAGTCTTTCTCTTTCCTTTGTAAGAAGTTAAGGCTCGTACCAGTTCAGAGAATTTCTCAAAACGAACTTATTAGCACTTTAGTTGTATAAATAAGTATTTTAATTTTTGTGGTGCACATTAAAGTTGTGGATGGGAGACTGTCAGAATTCCTAATCGTCATGAAATATGCTCTTAATAATCAGTCTTATTAAATCTAAATGAAATGCCTGTATGAGGACCTATTTTAGTATTTTCTGAACTCACTGCAGCTTTTTTATCTCAAACAGCAACCGGAGTCATTCTAAATCATCATCAAATTAACTATTTATGTTCCCTTTCACAAATGTTCCCCTTCTCCCCCCCAATCTGCCTCTCCACCACCCTCCCCTTAAATCTCATGTTTCATGAAGAAATAATCAGCTCTCGTGTCTCAGCAGAGGACACCCTTTGTGCGCTGGAGGGCAGGTCTGGTCACAGGGCAGAGTGATCCCGGAGGCACCGGGCACCAGGGAAGCATCTCCAAGGATGCCGGTCCCAAGTGGGAGTCCTGGGCGTCAGGAGCAGAGGGCATGCCCACTGGAGTGCAGCCTTTGCAGAGACTTGTCTGGTCGCTCCCTTAGCTTCTTTTGGCGGGAGGCCAGTGACAAGCGAACGCCTCATCTCCGTTTCCTTCAGATGTGATTTGGAGGAAAGCAGCCGACCAGCTTTTCATGACCTTATCTTTTTTGCTTTTTGGAAGCTGAGCAGAAAATTTCCAATGCAGAGATTTGAGTTGGCCAAAACAGTAGTGGCAGATACAATGCAATGTCATTTCAAAGCTTGGGCAAGATTATGAAAAGAGTTTCACCCATGACCTTCTAAAGAGCAGGGAGGAAGAAAGCTCTGAGGCAGTATCTTCTAAATATGGACAGATTCCCCCACCCCTGACTTCGGGACAGTGAGTTGGACTCTAGAAGAAAAGGAAAGAGGTAATGAAGTAGCGGTAGCGTGTCATGGGGATGTACAGTGTACAGATTTCTTATTCTAAGGTAACCAGCATCTCACCATAGACCCTGCTCAAGACTATGGACCCATCGTGTGAGCCCCGCTCCATAGGTGGCAGGTATGCGGAAGGGATCTGCCGGGCTCATCTTTGGTGCCTTTACTCCCTTCATTCATTGGATAGCCCAGGCTAGAGCCTCCCTCTCTTCGGTCCTTTTGCCTTTCGTTATTGCTGTCTTCTTCCTGTAGGGCCAGAGCCCTGGACCTTTGGTCAGGGCTGTCACCATTAGGCCCATCAGCGTCAAAAGGTATAGAGGCCAGCCAGGTATGAAAAAATTTGGATATTTTTCTAGGGAAACATCCAGTTAGCAATAAGTACTATGGACATCAAAACTCCTCATCTCCAACTCTACCTCGAGTAGGAGGGTTATTCTTCCAGTAGTAGGCAGAGGGCCAGGGTTAAAGAGAGTCTGAACACCACCATCCCTGTTCCATCCCTCATGGGTAAGTAAACTAAGGCCAGGGGTTGCAAAGCCACTTTCCCACAGTGACACAGTTGTTAGCACAGAATCCAGACCATTCTGCACAGCTCCTGGCTCTGAATTTGGTATCCTTATGACTTCATGAGAAGCTAGTATGTCCTCTTGTCCTGCCTCAGTTCAGCTTTCCCTAACCTTCCTAACACCTTCTCAATGGATCCAGGCTCTCTTTTGGCATCTGAGTCACGGGGGACACCTTTGGGTTTGGAAGAAGGTTTCACTGTGATGACTGATCTAGGTTTGGACCCCACATCTACCACTCACTGATGAGTAACCTTGATCAAGTGAGATCATCTTCCCAGATCTCAGTTTTCTCATCTTTAATATGGGGGCAATGACATTTCCCTCATAGGATTAAATGAGAAAATACATGTGAAATTCCTGACCCATGGAAGGTGCTCAGTAAATGCTACTTCTTTCTTTTCTTCCACAAAAACAAATGCAATCAATTTAGGAACAGGATTCTGGACTGTGTTTGGCATCATTTAGATGCTGCCATTACACAAACAAAGATGTTGAAGCCTGGACTTGGCACTACTTTTCTGTAAACTGAAGTTGTCATTAAACTGAAATGAGCACAGTATGTCAAGTTCAGATATTTTTACACCAGGGAGAAAAATGCTAGTCAGTTGAGGACACAACCCCCATCAGAAGGAGCTGGGAAGGAACATTCCCAAGTGCTGACATTAGGCAAACCAGGAATTTTGAGTAAGTTCAGCTGTGCCCTGCAAATGTGATAGTTTCTGTTCTCTGACCTGGCTCAGAGGGGCCAGAAGCCCAAAGCACAACTATGGCACACCCGGTGAGGACCTTGCAGGCGGGGCACCTGCCAGAATGTACTGAGTCCTGGCTTTTCTCAGCCTTGCACTAATGAGCCACTCCAGGTGCCTGGGCAACCTCATAGACCAAGTTTCTTCTAATCATTCATTCATTCATTCATTCATCCAACATTTACAAGTGTTCCCTTGAACGCTAAGCCATGGGGACACAACAATGATCACAGAGCATTGAATAACCAAAATGTTTACAAAATAATATTGCATTTAAATGAAAGAAAGCTATATTAAAATATGTATGATGACTAAGCAAGTAATGAAAACAATTACCTGTCAGCAAATACAAGAAATGGCATTCAAAAACTGACCATTTAGAATGGTGAATTAGGTTTTGCTGGAATCGAAAAAGAGTTAGATTGCAGTCTGGGAGTGGTGGCTCACGCCTGTAATCCTACCACACTGGGAGGCCGAGGCAAGAGGATTACTTGAGCTCAGGAGTTTGAGACCAGCCTGAGCAACAGTGAGACCCCCTATCTACTAAAAATAGAAAAATTAGCCTGGCATTGTGGCGCACATGTGTAGTCCCAGCTACTTGAGAGGCTCAGGCAGGAGGATGGCTTTAGTCTAGGAGTTTGAGGCTGCAGTGAGCTACGATAATGCCACTGCACCCTACAAGAGCGACAGAGTGAGACTCTATTTCAAAAAAAACAAAAAAAAAGGAATTAGATTGCAATGCAGGGTGGCTAGATTTAAATCCTGACTTTTTGTTCGGGATAAGTTATGTAGCCTGTTGAGACCCAGTTTCCTTCTGTGTAAAACTGGAACTATAAATACTTACCTTATGGTTTCATTAAGAAGATTAAAGTCAGTGAGTTTCCGGGAAACACCCACTACAGGGTCTGATACACAACAAGTACTCGGTGAATGGAGGCTAAAACCGAATTTGGAGAACCTACGGAAAGGGTCAGAAGCTTCACACAAATCTCGTATCAGATAAGGTTCAGGCAGCGTGACTCAGAACAGATGGCTCTTCAATTATCCAAATTAAATTGGATGAAAAATCCACCCTGGAGATTTTTAGGTGAATTTAGATCCTGGATCTACTATTTAGTATTTCAGCTCCCTCACATGACCACCCACTGTGTACAATTGTTTTCCCTTTAATTTACCCAACGTTTATCTCTCTTAAACTCCAAGGGGAGCCCTTTTGTTCTTGTGGGCCTAAACTCTTTATTGACAAAGGAATTAGGAAGTCTGTGGGCCAAAGAAGTAAATCTGCTTTGAAGCTTCATAATCAGTGTCTGCCTCAAATACCTTCTTGCCACGTCTATTTGAAATAGAAGCCAACTTGCCCTCAAGACCTCAGTGCCCCTTCTGCCTTTAGTCCCGCCACAGAGCAACAGCTACTGATTTTAACTGATAACAGAAAGTCATAACATCGTAGGATTAAAATAGGCTGGGAAAATGACAGTGAGTGACTGCCGGGGCCGGGCAGGGTTAGTGCAGCGTCTTGTGACTCCTGGCCCCGGGCTCTCTTCCCTCGGTCACTTAGTCACTGCTTGGTGTTCAGGTGTCCCACTCAGGTGTACCCTCTTCCCTGTGCTCTCCAGGGGAGCACATCTCCTGTCAGCGTTCTCATGAGTTCAGCCAGGAGCCACCTTGCCTCACCCCTCACCTGCCTTGGACAAAGGCCTTATCCACTTCAAGCTGGTTCAAGGAACCCACCCAAGATACATTCTGCAAAAACAGGATCAATGCGTCCCTGCTTTCCCCTGAGTGGACTTATCAAAACCTATGATTATTTTACTGCCCCTGTCTCATCGCAATTGATATTGTCATTCTTTAAAAAAAAAAATCTTTGCAATTACATAGTAATTTTTGCTTTCAAGGCATTTTTACATACATTATTTCAGTGCATCCTCACAAAACCTTATGCGGTAGACATGGGATTATTATCCTTGTTTATAGATGTGACAAAAGCACAAGAAGGAGACGAATTGAGCACCCCGCTCCCCGGTCGCAGGCCGGTGCCCAGGACCACGCCTTTTTTGTGGGCGCCAGAGATCTTCAGGGAAACTCAAGCACCGGCTCTTGCTGTTGCTCTCTGCGATTCCTCTTCAGCCAACTCCACCACCCCCGCGCACACTCGCAAGCCTCTTTCTTCCAGGAATGATTACGCAGAAAATGGGAGCTGACAGTGATGGATGGACTTTCCCATTTTCTGCTAACGTGGCCGTGAAGTCAGAGCCCATTTTAATGAATGTCCATTAAGGTCAAATTTGGAAAGCAGGTATTAAGAGTCATTGCCGCTAATTACACCCTGAGAGCTCTATTTGTATTTTTAAATTGGATAAAAAGGTTAGTAAAACGGAACGTTTCGGCACAGGCTGCCTCCCGGCTTGCCATCCAAGTTTTCGGAAATGATCGGCTGCCCAAACTTGCTGAGATACGATGTTCCGTCTTATTCGTGCCTCGTGCCTCACAGGTGAGCCAGCGCCACGAGGAGTGGCTGTCGCTTGAGTCCTGTCAGTCTGTGGCAGATCCGATTACATCTGGGACCCTTAAGAGCACTTGAAGCAAAAGGCGCTGGTCTATTTTAATCCTGCTCCTTCTAGAAACTAGAAGCTGTAAGGAGAGTCTTCCTGCTGACAGGTGGCTCCATAAAAGTCGTCCATCTGCTGCTAATTATGGCAGAAAGAAAATTCACACAGCCGAGTTTTCAGCATATTTGCTAAAGATCTCCAAAGGTGTAACTGTCTTCCCAGATCACAAGGCCATTCACAGCATTACATCGATAGAGCCTGTTAATTATTTAAATAATTCGAAACCCAGGGCGGCAGGGAGCATTTAACAGAAGTCTGGCTGCGTGATGATGGGTTTGATGGTGGATCACGGCAGAGGAAGGTAACGTGTTCTCACAGCTCAGTGGAGCTGGACTCACAGGGCTTTATTTTTCCTCTCACTGTTCTTTCTTTCCAAGGGAAACTCGAACAGGGACAGAATTAGCTGTATTAAAGACTTGATTGCTCTGATTCCCAAACTCCAGTTCATCTCTCTCTCTCTCCTTCATGGTTTCATCTGTAAAATGGGTATAATCTCTCAATGGTCTAACTCACACAGCTATTGTGATCCTGAAATAGGATAACTTATTAGAAAATTCCATAAATAGAGTAATATACTATGTAAAGGTTTTTTTTTTTTTTTTTTTGAGACAGGGTCTCGCTCTGTCAGCCGGGCTAGAGTGTAGTGGCATCATCATAGCTCACTGCAACCTCAAACTCCTGGACTCAAGCTATCCTCTTGCCTTGGACTCCCATATGTAGAAATGATTAAGCCTGATACGATGATGAAATAATTTAATAACGGAAGAAAGATATTTTTGGCTTCCCTGCAGTTTTCTTTCCCTTCTTCCATACAGATACTAGTAGAATTTAAAAGTTGCTTCCTTGTCTGTGTTCTTATAGAATTATATATATATATGTGTGTGTATATATATATCTATATATATACATTTATCTTTTACTTATTCTGCAATAATAGGCTTACATCATATTTTAGTCATTGGTTTATGGTTCTGTCTCCCTCTGCTAGACTGAGAGTGATTTGAGGATGGGAACAATATCTCATTCATATCTGTGGCCCCAGTGCCTAGCAGAGGCTGATGCATAGATGTTCAATATATGTTAAATGTAAGAGCCTCAACATTAAATAAATGAAACAAAGGTGATTTTACTTTATGATGAAGTCATGTTCAATAACAACCTTAATAAGTGGCACCAAATCTGTCAAATTCAATCATTTATGGCATATTTAATGATTTTTGTGCAAGTGGTTCAAATTCTATAAAATCCATCCCAAAAAAACATGTGGCTCCAAGTTAGGTGCGATGAACTGGAACCTCCCTGATTTGTGCCCTAGGTTCTGTCCTTGGCATTACACTGTACCCTACATAAGACTCTAGTTTGCAGGTATAAAGTGAAGGCAGGATGGGGTTAACTAGATGACTCAATTTCCATCAAACACTGATAGCTATAACTTGGAAGTCAGAAATTGGTCCCTAGTTGAGTGATTTGCAGAGAATATATAGAAAATACACATATAAAATGAAGTCATTGTACATGAAAATGACAGAACAATGAGACAATGGTGAGGCCAAAGGATAAGGGTCCATCTCATAAGGCAAAAGCAGTGCTGGGTCACCCTGACTCCACCTGGCCCGATTGTTGCATTATATTTGGCTGTTCTTTTACCCACATAATATTGTTGGAATATAGTTCATAGGGTTTTCTATATATTCAGGTTCTTATGGAAGGCAGGTTAGAAAAATAAGTTTTGATAAAAGTGATATAAATCAGATAGCCTAAAACAATGAAGAAGTCTAAAAAAGGACTGGAAAAAAATTGGCTGGGAAAGCAAAAATATTTTTATTCCAAAATGTCCTATTAGATAAATCTGGTTGCATTTGCTGTTGATTTTATTTTTAAAATGTTTTATTCCGCTTCTGTTCTTTGCATACGTTCTACTTCTGGTTGTTCAATTCCTCTATTCTTTGTAATGCTACATGCACACTGAGGCTGCAAAGTGGGCGCTAGATTGGAATAGGCCTCTCAAACCCTCATATTGTTCACATCTTGGTTTTGAACCAATCGCCTCACTCACTTTGCCTTTGATGCCTCCTGGCCTGGTCTTATGAGCTTCTTGCTTCATGACCCAGTCCCTTGACACTGAGCCTCACTTGGCTTCACTTCTCTGGCTGTAGTTCTTAGGTTTTCTGCTTCATCTCTCCCTTTAGTTATGCAGCTCTCAAGCCTGCCAAGTAACCTCTCCTTGCCTGGCTTGGCCTTTGAAAGCATCACCTCTCTTCTGGTCCTCCTGGCCCCATGAATAGGACTTGGCAAGATGCAAGGTAGAGAAGCTCATGTTATGGGAGCTATTGATTATAGCCAAAATTCTGTGAGTCTTCCTCCAATCTCTCCCACCTTCCGCAATTGTTTCCATTCTCCATTGTACTGTTTGATAAGCTCCCATGGCAGGACTTTCCAAAATCTGCTTGTGATCAAAGCTTTAAGTGTTTGGTTGTAAGAGACGTTGTTGTAGCTCTTTCTTCTTCTTTTCCCTATAACTAATAGTAAGACTTCAGGAAAATAAAAAGGGGCTTCTATTTGGGAAAAGTTGGAGGATATTTGACTCATAATTTGTATAACATGAACTAATACATATTACATATTGTTATATGATGTTCTGCGTTGATTGACATTGTCTCCCTAAATGGATGGTTAATTCCTTAGAAGGCGGGTACTTTTTTCTTGTCTCTCTCTCTCAATCCCTCTATCTCTCAAGTTTAACACAGTGCCCTCACATACTATAGAACCATTAAGTATTAACTATGAAAGTCACCACAGTCTATCCACTAACTCATGCTTGAGTGTTACTGGTGCTGCCAAACAGCTGCTAAGAATCATACACCTCTATCTCCTCATTTCTTTACCTGTGTAAACCAAGGTCAGTGAGTTTATACTTTGGGTTTTCAAGAAGAGTTATTGGTTAGAGTATGTCAATAACCCTAATATGGCATAATGATGGCCTATGTAGTCTCAAATAAATAGTTATTTTGGGGTGATTTTGTATTTTAGCAAAGATTATTTCTGTGATTCAGTGAAGTACATATGCAAAACATTTTTGGTAATTATTTTTTTAACACTCCAGTGCATGGCTTGATGTTTTGAGAAAATACCTTCATTGTCACTACTATGTGGAGCTTTTGCCAAGGTACATTTTGCTTTGCTAGTGTAGAAATGAACTTTCTGTGGCCATTAAGGATTTCTTGGCAATCCTGAATCAAAATGTCCTTGCCAGAACCTAATTTGGGGAATTGCATTTTTTTTCCCACTAATTAACTCCATTGTTTCGGTTAGGAAAGAACTATTCCTTCCAGCCCAGAACACTGCCTCTGTACAGGAAGATGGCTTTGAAATGCTTTCACAACGAATGCAAGGATTTGGTGTACCAAGCTCACCCAGCATCCCCTGTGGCCACATTTTCAATATGGCTGACCCTGTTTTTGAGGGTCAGTATGTCGGAATCAAAGAGTTATATAGAGTGGGAAGTTACATCAAAAATGTCCAGAGGAAGCTAACACGATGCTTATTGTCCTCGTCATATAGATGAAAGCTCACTGAAGTCAAGTATCTTGTCCATGCTCATCACAGTTAGAAAGTGTAAGAATCAAGATTAGAATATAGGGCCAGGTGTGGTGGCTCATGCCTGTAATCCGAGCACTCTGGGAAGCCAATGTTGGGAGGATCACTTGAGGCCAGGAGTTTGAGACAAGCCTGGGCAACATAGCAAGACCCTGTCTTAAAAAAAAAAAATAATTAGCTAGGTGTGGTGGCCTGTGCCTCTAGTCCAAGCTACTCAGGAGACTGAGGCAGGAGAACCAGTTGAGCCCAGGGGTTCAAGGCGACAGTGAGCTATGATCGTGACACTGCATTCCAGCCTGAGCAACAGAATGACACCCTGTTTTGAAAAAAAAAAGTGATTAGAATATAGGTCTCTTTTCTCCCAGGCAGAATAGTTTTAACTGGCTTAAGTGGATCTCACATCCTTGGAATTGATCTCCTTAGAAGTGTGGCAACCGAGTTAATCAGTCATAAATTCTAAAAGTCATATCTGCCACTTGACTCTTGTGGTACATGGCTGAAGAGATACTTTTCACCTACAGTATAAAGCATAGTCAGCAGTCTGTGATCTTTGGCTAGGAAATCTAAAATTACTTCCTCTCTATTAATGCAAATTATTATAATTACCATCTGATGTATTTAATTGCTATTTGTAAAAACTACTTTCTATCTGCAGTAAGCTTTGGAAAAATAGCTATAAATATTTTGGTGGCTTGTGACAGTAAATTAATTGCAGTACTGAAACTTAAGAATGATTTAGAACCTTGTTAATCTGTTGGCGTATTTTCCTGAGTAACTTTGCCCCCTTGAGCCAGAAAAAAAAGTCACCAAAGACACCTTTGCCTTTGACAGATGCTCCTCATTTGGTATCCCCATGTTGAAGATTTTAATGTTCAGGGAGAATAGCAGAATGTGAAAGATACTTGTTTGGCCTTTCAGAAGAGACTCAAGGAGCTGATGGGAGGAGGGATGATATTAACCCACCTGTTTCTATTCTCGTAAGAGTTCCTGTCTCACTTTGTCCATGGACTATTAACTAAGCATAAGACACGCGATCCAGGGCCAGACACATGTTCCACCCAGCTCAAAATACTCTCTAATAGCAGCTTCAAGATCAACATCAAAAGGGTAGGAACAGAGATCAAACAATCTCTCTGAGAGCCTCATTCTATATTGTCCAACTATTAATTTATAGGATATTGATTCCATTAAGTTCCCTATGTTGACTCTTGTCTGTGTGAAGAAATATTTCCTTTTATGTATTTGTTCTGAATCTACACTTGTATTAACTCCATGTACTGTTCTTGAACCTGATGTCCCTGATTTAATCAGGCTGGGGGTACACTCAAGGACGCCCAGCTGATGTTCCAGTCACTGCTGAAAGTAGTCGAAATGAGAGCACTATGTCTGGGAGATTGTTTGCTGTTGTTTCCAAAATTGCTAGTCTTTGGGATGCTGTTAGTCAGAGAATGGAAGCAAATGTCCCCTCCCAATATTGTGACTTTTTGTCACCAGCATCCAACTAGCACTACTGATACTCAAATCCTTGTTCTTCCTCAGCATTTCCTTCCTATTGATTTTGTTGATTTTTTTTTTTGGTAAATTGATCAATATTTTTTTGAAACAATTATTTTTGAATATGCCGGTTAGTTTGCAATCTTTTTTATACATTAGGAGGAAAGGAGCTTTTCATTTAAGATTTACAGATTAAGTACTATTAAATATTTAAAATATCAGACTATACTGTAAGAGCCTTGAGGGCAAGAATAATGTTATTCATGATTTTATACTTCATGGTGCCTAAGATAGTACCTAAAATATAGTAGATACATGATCCAAATTCACTAAATTGAACAAAAGAAATAAATATAGCCTTTTGCAGTTATCTACAAGTTATGTAAGGAAAGATGGGGAGATGAGATTTTAGAAAAGATGGTGACATAGTAGTGAAATATGAGGTCATTCATAGCTTCAGTGGATGGTTCATTATTTTATTCATTTAACAAACATTTACTGTACCCCTATTATGTTCTAGGTGTTGTGCTAAGTTGAGGGAAACTAAAATATGGTTTGAAATTCCTTTGGAGACAATTAGATTTACATTTTAAAAAAATAATTAATTTGTAATTGTGGATCAATAGAGGTATGATTTACACATAGTAACATATATAAATATTAAATGTACACCTAGATAAAGTTTTCATACTTATGTATCCTTGTAACCACTACCAGATCAAGTTACAAAATACTTTCATCCCTGAGAAATTTCCCTCATGCCCCTTTTCTGTTAATTACCCTGCTATATCAATAACCATATTCTAACTTCTATCAGCATATATTACTTTTCTGTTCATCAGCTTTATATAAAAGGAATCATACAATGTATACTTTTTGGTGTGTCTGCCTTATTTTACTTAGTATACTCTTTTTGAGATTAATCCATGTCATTGCATGTGTCAGTAGCTTTTTTTAAAAAAATTGTTGTATTTCCAGAATTACTTTGTGATGCTACTTAAAATGATATTGGGAGGACCCTGGGAAAAGGCATTGGCAATGCAATAGTTTTTAGATCTCTAGAACCATCCACAAACAAACAAACAACCCATCAGAGTAACTAGGATAACAAACCAAAAACCCAGGTACAACATCTGCAACAAAACTAGGTGAAAAGATATCCCGACAAGTGCCAAAACTTAACCAGGCTGCTGTAGTAAGGAGGAAGCAGACGGAAAATAGAGGGACTTTGGATGAACCGAGTAACAATCCTCAAACTGACAACAGACACTCACTAGAAAGCTCCATAGGCTGATCCAGAAAAAGCAGCCAAATCTGGGAGGGAGCTGAGCAGTCCAGAATTCGTGGGCAAGACTGATGTAGCTGGAAAAGTCTGGGACCTCTGCACTCTTGATACTGATCATCCCAATCTCCCTTGCAAGGTGATTCATGCAGGGAGGAGAAACTTCTGTGAGAAGAATCCAAATTAGTTAGTTAGGAGCAATAGTGAATAAGAAAAGAGATGAAAAAATAAGAAAAAGGAGCAGAGCCAGCAGATCTCAGGAAGTATGAGAGTACATGTCTTTGAACATGTAAAAACAACATCAAAAAAAAGGGAGCCCTAGAGAATATAGAATATAAAAATTCTATCCTGGTTTCATCTTCCCTTTCTAGTACAGAAAAACTTATTTCACTTAAAATGAGTAACAGAAAATGGTTGTAGACAAATCCTAAAGAAAATTATTGTAAGGAAAACAAAAACAAAAATAAAAAACCAAGGACCACAACAATATCCCTACAGACAATCAAAGAAGCCAGAAAAGCTTGTTTAAAAAATAGATAAAAATTGTAAACTCATATTTCAAAATAGATATAAGAAAATAGTGGAAGCTATGAAAGAACACAAATATGCTCAGAGAAACTCAGAAATGATATGATTGAAGAAAACATAAGAAAGGTAAGGTTTGAAAAAATATGTCTAAACTCAGAAAATAATGAAAAAAAATTTCAGAAATGAAGATTAAATGAAAAGGAACATAAGAATGAATAAGCACCACAGAAAATTTCTTAAGAGAAATAGAAGATGGAAAAGAACATAAATAGTTAATATCAAAAAGAAATTTTAAAGGAAATAAAACAGATTAGAGAGAAAGTGATACAGAAGATAGGCAGTGAAGATACAATGGATGTATAATAGGAGTCCCCAAAAAGGAAACCAAAGTACGGAGCAGAATTAATATTAAAAACCATAATTCAATCAAACTTTCCTGAAATAAAAGGGAAATAAAAAATATACATTGAAAAGGGGCATGGGAAAATCAATTCAGAGTGGCCAAACTGGCATAAAAGTAAGTCTTCTTTGAATACCCAATGATACTGATATTCACGAGAGAGAGAAAAAAACAAATTTGTCATCAGTCTTTTCATAAACAGTGCTTTAACCTGAAGACAATGGAGAAACATATTTAGAATACTCAAGGACATAACTAGTGAGCCAAGGAGTTTATACCAAGCCAAAGTGATCTTCGACTATAAAGGTTGTAGCAAAGTGTTATGTAGATGCAAAAACTCAGGGAACAGTGTTCTCACGAGTCTTTCCTAAGGAATCTCCCATATGACTGAAGAGACACTGGCATAAGAACTGGTGTCTAACAGCAGCAATCAGAATGTGTGAAGATGAAATTACATTTTTGCATATCTCTGTCCAGTCATGAGCCACATAACGATATTTAGGTCAATGACAGACCACATAAGATTATAATACCATAGTTTTACTGTACCTTTTCTATGTTTAGATTCACAAATACTTAACATTGTGTTATGATTGCATACAGTATTCAGTACAGTAATGTACTGTACAGGTTTGCAGCCTGCGAGCGATAGGCTGTACCATATAGCCTAGGTGTGTAGTGGGCCATGCCATCTAGGTTTGTGTAACTCTATGATGTTCTCGCAAGGATCAAATTGCCTAATGACATATTTCTAAGAACATATCCCCATCGTTAAGTGATGCATGACTACATTTTCTTCTGAAAACAAAAGGCTCGAGTACAAATGAACCTTTCAAGCAAATCTGAAATATAAGATCAAGGTATAGTCAAGAATAAAATAACAGTGTTCAAGTAGCTCAGGTACTTAATATCCAAAATACATCTATCATGGATGAATCTCCCTTAAAGAAACCACTGATTGCGTAAGATGAAGTTCTATGTGCCGTGATGGAGGAACAGCCATAGGCCAGTATCCATGAATTTTTGGCTGCACTTAGCTTTTATAAGGATCGAATCACAAAACTCCTGCAAACAATTTGCAGATGATCTGTGCTGACACAGGCTATACCTTCCAGAAACAATCACCTTACACAAAGTTCCCTTTGGTCACTATTTCTAGAGGTGACTATTAGCCTGTTCTGAAAAAAATAACTAGCCATTCTGTATAATCCTGTCAAGAAAGGAGACCCTTAACTAGCTGTGTTATCACATTGTTTTGGGTACAAGGTGATATGTTTAAGGTATTATTAATAGAACTGTGAGGTGTTTCTGAGCTTGGAACTTGTTACACATGGCCCTCCTGTGAATGTCTACCTGCAATCTGAATACCTGAAGCATGCACTTGACATTCTGAACTGTACTGCCTGGCTTTGGTTAGAAAAAGCCACATGTCCGTTGCAATGGTACTTCCAATTTGTTAAGCACATTTGACTGAGTCAACCTGGAACTGGACAGGATTGAAGGTCTACCTCAAGCAACTTATTCCTGTCCTTTGGCTACATTTGCTATATGTCCTCTGCATCATATTTCTGCAGGAATGGCAATTTGGGGCATTTGGAAAAGTTAAAGTGCCTTGTTGCATGTCCTTGGTCCCCAAATCCAAGGATTGTTATTGTCCTCAGATTGTATTGCTTACAGAAAGATGGGACATAGTCTTTGAAACTAATGGACTAAATTTTGCTGAATAACATCTCGTTTTATTTATTCCAAATAAAAATAATTTTGAGATACTCTATAAATAATTTTATTGGAAACAACTTTTCTTTTGGAATTGAACTGAAATAACCATGTCAGAAGCCAACAAGCAGATGGTAAACTTTCTGTGTCTGCTGACTTAGGCAGATTTTTCTTAAAGCTGAAGAAGCGCCTCGTGCCCTAAGATCTCAGTGCCTCCCTGTACCTTGTAGCTGTACCAGATTTGGGTACAGTTCATTGCACTGAAAACCCGCATTAATTTCTAACCTATGTGATCTCAGTGTTATTGCCCTGTTTGATTACTGTAAACATTTGATACCAGAAATGCTGAAATATGGATCTGAAATGATACAAATCTATTAGATGCTGGTGGTAATGAACTAAGTGTCATTTCTGATTTTTTTTTTTGGCGTGGGGTTGGACTTTATTTTCTGTTTCAAGGTATTGGAGCCCTGTAAAGTCTTTTTTCCCCCTCTCTTCTGAATAATTCTAGAACCATGTATTGTTTATCAAGGAACCTAAAGGTCAGTAGGTCAATATATTCGTGGCTTCAGTTTTTGTGGTTCCTGGCAGACTAGAGGTAGTTCCTGACTTCCTCTGTGATTTCTACTTCCCTCTCTAGTGTTATCTTTTCCTCTTAGAGGTACCGCTTCTGCTCAAACCTCTACCTCCACAATTCAACAGCATTTACTAAACACTCACTCTATGCCAGGCATTTTGTTAAACACATTCACTTTTCCAACTCAAACCTTATGATGTCTGACTGTTTATGGTGAGACTATTTATCCCTCCCTTTGAAAAACATGAGGAAAACTGAAGTTTATTTAGGGAATAATATGCCTAAGGTCATAGAAAGTAAGTTGCAAATTTACAATATGAATATTTAGGCATTGGAGACAAAACATTTGTTGTGAATCCTGAAAGGAAGCTTTACTAGCAAATCACTTATGCTAGTTCCCTATTTATTAAAAACGAAGATAATTCCTACTTTATAGGGTTGCAAGAACCAAAAAGAATGTACATAAAGTACCTGGCACAGTGCCTGACACATAAGAGATGCTCAGTAAGTGGTGGTTGTCATTAATTTATGAGAACACCCACATTTCTGTTTAAGTGCTTCTCATTCAATATAACATAGAGACAAGTATTTAGGCCCTGGAGACAGAGGTTTGGACGTGAATTACATCTCCACTGCCTACTCACTCATCATTTAATTTCTCAAAGTCTCTGCTTCATTATCTGCAAAATGGGAATAATAACAGTATCTACTTTACAGAGTTGTCGTGAGGATTAAATATTGTCAATTAAAAAACTGCCAGTGCCCCATAAGCACTCCATAAATGCTAGTCATTTCTGTCCTCCCTCAATATCAACCTGTTCTCAGAAAAGGATCAGACACATTCCTGTACCCTAAAAAGTAAGTTACCGAGAAGTCTTAATACTGCATTCCGCCCAGATAACTTATTTGGCTCATGGTTTTAACATCTAATGGTGAATTTATAGCAATCAATAGCATCACCTGGGAAAACAGAATATCAATTTGTTAGACGTAGGGCCCAAATGTCAAATTTCAGATTCTGCAGAAAAGTCTCTCTCACAGATACAATTTGGTATTTAATCCTTGGTTTAGGTCCAGTCCACAGAATGATAGAATCTCAGCTGGGAAGATCTTAGCAGTTATCTGGTCTGGTCTCCTAACCTAAACTCCAGGTGAGCTATTGTAAGCTCTCTGTGCAAACTGATTCAGTGCTGGGGAACAAGCTTAAATCACCCCTCCCTTGTACCTTTCTCCATTGTCAAAAGGACTTCCCCGACTTCTCCCAGCAGAGAGCCAAAAAACCCACAAAAAAACAAAAGAAGACCTCCCACTATTCTGCACTCCTGGTTTATATATTGTTTGGGGCAACTCTGTAGTGCTCTGTGCCATTTCTTGTGTTCATGTTTAATTTAAATCTTTAACCATCACAGAATCTATGACTTATCTTCCAAGCAGAATAGATGCTCACTGAGGACAGGGCTCATGTGTTAAATTTCTTGGACTAATTATCAGCTCTTGTGTTCCACTCTGTGCTATGGGGGTACAAAGTGGCTGGTAGTAAATAAATAATTGTCAAATGTGATTTTCAGGCCCCCGATCAAAGGTGGCAAATGCATTTCATCTCTCCCATCAGCACGGATCCATGGTAGAGGTCTCCTAGAGCATGCTGTACATTGATGATCCTACTCTAAAGTTGTTCATGTTCAGAAAAATGGCAGTATGTAGAATACTAGAACATTCTTGAAAGAAAAGAGGAACTGAACATCATGCCAGGCCTTGAAAGATGGGTAGAATTTTCATAGAAAGACCCATGAGTGACAATGACAATCCACATAGGGGGTGGTTGGAGAAAAGGCATTGAAAGTATTCAGTATAGCACAGAACGCTGTGCCTTGAATATGGCAGGTGCCCCGTCAAATATGGTTAAATTAGATGCATATAGAAATGCATATAGGAAGAGACTTTCTATTTTCAGATCATTATAAATGATCTGGTCAGGTTATGTAAGGAGTTGGTGGAGCAGATGGATACCAGAGGGAGGTCTCCAAAGGGATTTTGATGGTTTTTTAGGCAGTTATGGAAGATGACAGCCATCATCAGCATCAAGGCTTCCCTCTGATTTTTGCAGAAAGGTACACAGATCTCCTTGGGAACAATGCTGTCTATAGTTGTGCACACTTTATGTTGTTACATAATTATATGGACTTAGTTCCCACTTTCACACGTCTCAGTTTCTGTTGTATGGAAGTGGTCCGGATGGGGCCAATATAGCCCAGTGGTTAAGAGCATGATTCCTGCAAATGAACAATGGCTCGTGACCACTAGCAAAGTACTTGGCCCCACTAAGCCTCATTTTCCCCATCCGTAGAATGGGAAAGACAATCGTGCTGATTTTCTAGGGTTGATGTGAGAGTCAAGTAAAATACAGCACATAGGTGTGCCAGGCACTGTTTGAACCATTTTACATTTGTTAAGTCATTTAAACAACTTGACAACCCTAAGAGATAGTTACTATTATTTTTCTAACATATGAGGAAACTAAAACACAAACTAAATGATTTGTTCATCATTATCATTCTAGACACATTTATACAATCTTTTCTCTGATGAAGAATTCCTGCCTGTGAATCCATAGGATTCTTCCAAAAAATTTTTTGGTTGTGTCCAAACCCCTCCAACACTAGAGCTGTCCATGTATGAGGTGCTGCGGTGGCGGGAGGACCCTCATGAGCCTTGCCTGGCTGACAAAGAGCCTTGGTCAAGGTCATTTCAGCTTCTGTACTGGTCCCTGGACCTGAACATTCTTTATGTGCTGAGACTTACATTTTAAGAATCAGCATGATTCAACTATTAGAAAGAAATTATGTAATCATAATCTCATGAGGATTTTTTTAGAGGATTTGCTTTTGTTTTAAAAAGAGATAAATTTTAGAAAATTACACATTTATCCACTTCTGAATGGATTTGCTGACCCATGATCATCTTAGGCCAGCAGCCTTTACACAAAATCTCAAATATTTTCTCAGGCCTGCCACAAACATACCAATATCACAGAGTTTGGGACTAAAAAATCCAAACAGTCCCACCTCATTTTTCATCTTTGTATAGCAATTTTCCTCATTAGCCTAACTGCTTCTTCAGGATGACAATCAGGACACGACAGAACAAAGCAGGAAGGGAGCCAAGGACTTATACCAATACGTGTCACTAACCGGAGCTTCATGTCCCCAGGACGCCACTTCTCCATCCAGACAAGTCTGACCTTTTGACCTCAGCCTTCGTCCCAAACTTAGCGTGCACAAAAAACACCTGGAGAATCTGTGAAACATAGATTCCTGGGGCTCCGAGATTCTGATTCAGGAGGTCTAGCGTGAGGCCCAAGCGTTTGCATATCTAACGTGCTCCCAGGGACACTACCTGGAGTTGCTCAACTCTGCACAGAGCAAGCTCATTCTCACCACTACCTATTTGTCCTTCACACACCTTCATTATTCCTCTTCACCAATCTTTCACCCAATGACAGCTCTGTTTCTGGCTTAAGCCTTCCCCAGCCACTCTGATCTCTCTGTCTCTATCTCTCTGTCTCTCTACTTAAAAAAAAAAAAAGCCTCTCGATTCAGTTTCAATGACATGACCTCAGCCTCAGCCATTCTCTGGCTGGAGGCAGGGGGGGAGCTTGTGATGCTGGCTGGCTGGATGGATGGACGTGCTCTGGTCTTGAGGACTGGCACGGGTCTGTTTCCCCACCTCCCTCCAAGCCAAAGCCCACCCCCGGACAGAGTGGTCTGGGTGCCACCGGGAGTTCCAGTCCTTCCCTATCAGAGCCCCAGCTCGCCAGGACTGGGTGAAACCGGGCAGGATCGGTCCCCTGCACCCCAGACCTTAGACCCGCAAGGCCCACCTCCTTGCGGGAACGGCTCCCCGCTCCCCTTTGCGAAGTGCGGCGCCCTAAAAAGCCGGAGTGTGTGTGGGGAGCCCTGCGTCACCTGCACAGGCCACGCGTCTCCCCCCGCGCCTGGTTATTTTTACTCTCTCGGAGCTTCTTCCCATTCTTCAGGTGCTGGGCGAGGTGGCGTTCGTCTGGCTTTGCTTCTGACACAAGATAAACGAGCTCGGGGCCCTGGGCGATTCACTCTGGCTGCCAGGGGGTTCCAAAATAGCAAACTATTTTTCATAACAGCAACGTGATATGAAGGGAGATGCGGCAGGTGCGCTCGGATTTCCCATCGTCTTGCGGGCGCGTGGCGGAGGGAGGGGATTCATTAAGTTTGCACTCGGGTCCGGGGAGAAGAAGGGCCAGGCTCTCCGCGCTCTCACAGTGGCCGCTTCCTTTGGCTGGGTCAAGGTCTCTCCTCCGAAGGAGGTCTCTCTCTCTCTCTCTCTCTCTCTCTCTCTCTCTCTCTCTCTCTCTCTCTCTCTCTCTCGCCTTGTCCTCGGGCAAGGTGGAAGTGCAGGAAAGCAGCAGCCCGGGCCCTGCCTAGAATTCCATGCCTTTTTTTTGCCCTTGTAGAAAGACAAGGTTAAGAATGTGACTATCTGCTGAGTATTTTTTTTTTCTAACACCAACTTGCGTGTTAAACTAAAGAGCAAGATTTCTTAAACGTTTCAAATATTTGACATTTTAGTTCGTGATCAATTCAAAAAGTTAAAAGGGTAAACTTCTCTTTTGTTCTCTGTGTTTTCAAAGTCGCAAAGGTGAAATATCAAACCGATGTTGCCTCTTTGAGTTCCTCCCTCATTCTCTCGACTCATTAGGAAAAAAAAAACTGTTTTCACAGCACTATTTACCATTTGAAAGTTGGTCCCCGGCCCTCCATCTAATGATCTCCCCTTTTCCCCCATCATGAATTATGTACATGTTTTTACAATGAAAATTATAATAAAGCAAAGAGGACTTTAATTTATATTTGCATGTATTGTGTGTTTCCTTTCCATGTTTCTCCCCCTTCAAGTTACTAGGTCTTCCTGGCTGCAGATGAACCAAAAATGAAATTGAAGTATATACAAATGATAATACGGGCTTTTGAAAATCGAGGTTAGGCTGAGGGGACAAATTTTTTTGTAAAAATATCCAGAGTCAAGGTCAGAGTATGAGGGAGCAAGTATTGTATAAAAGCTACGTGCCTGTGAGTTGTAATTGAGTGCATAAGACATCGGAATCTGTCTTTATAATATGTCTTAATTTAAATACTTCTTTTCCCACGGGACCACAGAGTATGTGGTGCATGAATAAATAAATGCCATGGCTTATTTTGAAGGCCCCAATCATAATACAATTATATGCATTGCAAATTTTCATATGCTACTTTTAGTTTCTAGAATTTTTTTTTTCAATTATTAAACTGCACTGCAGAAAGAGATATACCTCAACCCAGCTGTGAGTCAGGGATGTTATTTAAACTAAATAGCAGAATCCTTTCCACTGTGAACTTGACCCCATGAGAGCAATGGTGATTACATTTTACATGGAGTTACACTAATTACTGGCCAGGCTCAACCAGCCACAGAAAGGCCAGGCTTAGAAAGACAGAGTTGTGACTCTCCCTCATTGCCTTGTCTTGCCGAGTTTTAGAGACTATTTCTCTTCTCAAATCAATGGTAGCTCCCGATGCTACCAGAGGAAAATAATACATTTTTTCCTCCTTAAGAACAGCATTTTCTTTCCTCGGGTCACTAAGATCCATTTGCTAAATAACTCTTGAAGTCTAAAAAGTTGTCTCTGAGTAGCCAGAAGAGGTGAATTCAACCTTGCAGATAATTCTCTAAAAACATCACCCTCCTCAAAAGGCTTTCCTCTTTACAGAGTGTGTATAAGTGCTGCCCACATGGGGTGATTCGCCATCTTGTACTCTCTTTCTCTAGTTCTCATTTCTGCATCTCTCTTTTTTTCTATTTATTAAGAAAACATAAGAGAGATTCAGGGTAGTGGAGAAGTTAAAAGCACTGGCTTGCAATCACACAGACCAGGGTTCGAGTCCTCTATTTTCTACTCATTACTTACGGACCAGCTTTGTGACCTTCAACAAGTTACTTAACCTCTCTGTGCCTCGGTTTTATCACATATAAAAATGTGTTAATAATAGTTCCTATCTCATTGGGTTGTGGTGAGGATTGCATGAGATATTGCATATAAAGGGTCCAGCAGAGCATCCACATGATTCCAGTAAATATTAGCAATTATCATGTCAAAAGCATCTTACTACAATACAACCACTCAGTTTGTGATTTCCCATACCAGTCAAATTAAGACATCTGGAAAACAATCAATCTTCAGACTAACCTGATCTAGGTTCTGCATTATTCTCTTTCATTTTCTCATGTTAAGAAAAACCCAGAATTTCCTAAACAAATATACGTTTTTCCCCATAAGCTGCAGTCTCATGTAGGCTAAATTTGCTGCCTTCGTGTGTGTGGCCACACTCTTCCCCGAAAGAACAGAAGGAACTGGAGAGCAAAGCAGGGTTTGCATTTGATCCATCGATTGATTGACTGATTGATTTTTTTTTCTCTATCTGGACACAGTGACTTGTTTTCTCTCTCCATATTTTGGATCCCAGGAGGCTTCTCTTTGTCTGGAGAGCTCAAGCTTGAGCACATGAGGCCCCCAGGAGACTGATAATTACAAATCATCATTGTCCTTGACCTCCTATCCACTTAAACCAAGAGCTCAGGACTGTAAACGTGTTGTGAAGAGTTTACATTGGTCCATTAGGCTGTGGCTTTAAAGTCACCTGATAGTGCTGTGCGGGAGAGATAACTATGGCTCACAGGCCTGGTGGAGCAAGACAGGGCCAGCATCCTAAGGCACGTGGTGGCAGAGGCAGAGACTTGTGTGCGGAGGTCATGGACGAGGACGGCACGCCAGCGACTCTGGCCAGCAGGTGGGGCCGCAGCCCATCTCCACCAGCCAGGTGCGTCTCCCTGGGTGCTTCCTGCCAGACCTTCTTTGATTTTCATTTTTACTTTAGAACTTGGTTTCTCCCTCTCTATTTTTGTTGCTGCAAAAGTTATCTTATGTCGCCATGCAGACTTTTTCCTTTCGTCATTCCCGCTCCACAGATATTTGAGTGCCTGCAACGCACCAGATCCAGACACTGCCGATAAGACTGGGACCCACAGGGTGTCTGTTTCGGGTGCTGACATTTAGAGATATTAGCCAGTGCTTCCCAAACATCGATGTGCATGAAAATCACCTGGGAATCTTGCGAAAATGCGGATTCCGATTCAGGAAGTCTGAGGAGGGGCTGACGATCCTATCCTGCATTTCTCACAGGCGCCCAGGGGATGCCAGTGCTGCCCATCGGACGCCCATCCTTCGCACAGCAAGAATGCGGGTGTTCTGCTCCCTGTCACCCCCTAAGGGACCGGCTAATTGTCCTCATTTATGTTCGTGAATTTAACAACGTCACAGACTTGATCTTTCCTATGAAGTCGTCAGCTTTGTTCTGTGACCCTGACCTTGGCCAGCTTTCATCCAAATATCCGAGAAGCACCGGGGAACGGGTGGAAGGATATGAATAGATGACCCCCACGCCTTCCGTTCCGGCCAAATCCTGTGTCGTATTGTGAGTGGGACCACTGAGGACCCATTGTATGCACAAGACAGCTCCTGATGTCTAGATGATAATAGGACTTTAAACACGTAGAATGATACAGTCTCTCTCTGGTAACTGGGGTGCCATTTACTAATTTGCTGCTGTTACATGACTAATTTAACTCTAGTTACTACTCAGTCATTAGAGAGTCACTTATTCACAAAGCAGAATCAGGCTAAATAAATAATAGGAAGCTAAGAAAAGAGGCAAATGAAAGTAGAGTGAGAGTCAGCTTTTAATAAAGGTTAGAGATTTGCTGGTGTTTAATGCAGATCCTCATTTAGAGCCTAAATGCAGACTCTTTCTCTGTTTTTAAGTCCTGGTGACCCTAAATGAATAGAATCCTGTAGCAGAGAACAGCTACCTTCTCTTCTAATAAGAATCACATCCCAATAGAATGTACATTTCCAATTACTATGCAAAAACAATGGCAGAATTACTTAAAAATGTGCAGGCCCCTGAGGGCTCTCTATGCTGTGGCCCATGTGAATCTATCATTTGCATGCAACTATTGTGGGGAACAACCGAATCTTCCATCACAGGCTACTTAATCAAGCGAGAAGCCCCTAAATTTCTTTGCAGAGATTCGCGAGTTCCGGAGCTAAATATGCAATTGGTAATATATTCTGGTTGTCTGCACGCAGCCTTCCTTGTTTCATCCTGAATGGCATGGTGTTTGCGTTGACATTTAGATGATGGGTCATCTTGGATTTCTCCTGTTCACAGCTGGAACCTTAGTGGCATCTCCCATTAGTAATCATGGTGCTTTTTTTCCCTGGTGACTGAGCCGTTTACAAACCAAGAAGATGAAAAATTATATATTTGGGTACTGACTGCAGAAAGAAAATAAACTAACAGCACAGTAGGAAAGGTGCTTAGAGTTACTTTCTGTGGATAACTGAAGATCAAGTGGAAGTAAAGGACTCAAACGATGTGTTTCCCCGCCCTTACCTCCCAGCCCTATTGCCAAACTTGTTATTGCAGAGTTAGACGAAAATAGTCTGCAGAGACAGACTCCAGATTCAACCAGAGCCACTAATGCAATACAATTTGAGGGAAGCAGAAAGATTTCTCTCTACAAATATCTACTTTTCTGACCTATCAAGATTCCTGGAATTCTCTCTTGATTTTACCTATCTATCTGTGCCCTGAGAGTTCCCTGTTAAGATGCAAGTGTGTTTTCTGAGTGAACGTTTTGACATTATTTAGTGATCAGCCTCGGCATTCTGCAGCAGGGCCCTGAGGAACTGGTGGATCTAGAGATTGCGGGGAGCCAACTAGAAGCAATGCTTTCCAGCCATGGAGGCCCCAGCACTGAAAACACAGTGTTCCACAGCCTTCGGTATGCGACGTAGAATGGAGTTCTATACTAGACACTGAAGGAACTCAGGAAATTTCACCCCAAGATATGACTCCTTGGTATAAAGAATATTTTGAATTAGAGGCTCTTAGATATTAACAGGCCATTGGAAGAGGCTTGCCATCTATAAGCATAACCAGACCCATCAAAAGAATGATTGACTTCCCTTCCCCTCCCTGTTATCCCAATATATGGCAGGAAAGAAAATCAAGAATGCAATCAGACCTGGCCCCAATCATTTTAAACATCATACCTGTCTCTCAGGTTGATTTACAAATCAATCTATTTCCTCCATCCATTCATCCTCCCTAGCAACCATTTATTGCCCCTAACCAGAATTACCTATATTCCTTGACTCCCCCTCCCGCTAAAAGGAAAGCATAAAAATATCTGGATCCCATTGGGATACGGGGTAATCACGCCATGATCCATGGGCATAGTAAATAAACGTCTCTCTCTCATTAATCTGCCTTAACTGTGAGTCGATCTTTCAGCAAACTTTCGGGGAAAAGTACAAGTTTCCTCTAATCCCCACAACAGTTAGTATAAGCAAGTTGAACTCAGTTTTGCGGTTTTTTTGTGGTAATAAAAACCATGAAATCTACCATGTTAAATTTGTAAGTGTAGAGTACAGTATTGTTAACTATAAGAACAATGTTGTGCAGCAGATCTCTAGAACTTCTTCATCTTGCATAGCTAAAACTCGGTACCCACTGAGCAGCTACTTCCCCTCTCCCCCTCCCCAGCCCCAGGAAACTGCCATTCAACTCTCTGCTGCTGTGAGTTTGACGCCTGTAGATACCTCATGCAAGCTGAATCAGGTGGTACGTGTCCTTCTGTAACTGGCTTATTTCACTTAGCATAATGTCCTCTAGTTTCATCCACGCTGTAGCCTATGACAGAATCTTCTTAGTTTATTTTATTTTTATTTTTTTATTTCAGGAAATTATGGGGGTTCAAAAATTTTGGTTACATGTTATGACTTTGCCACATCTCAACCATGAGAATCTCCTTTTTTTTCAATAGCTGAATAGTATTGTTTTATGTATATACCACATTTTCTTTCTCTATTCATCCATCGATGGACATTTAGTTATTTCCACCTCTTGGTTTTTGTGAATAACATAGCAATGAACATGGGAGTATAAATGTCTTTTTGAGACCCTAATTTCAATTATTTTCAATAAATACCCAGAAATGGGATTGCTAGATCCTGTGGTAGTTTTATTTTTAATTTTTTGTGGAAATTTCTGCTGTTTTCTATAGGAGCTGTACCATTTTATATTCCCACTAACAGTGCACAAGGGTTCCAATTTCTCCACATCTTTGCCAACACTGATTTTCTAGTTTTTTGATAACGGTCATCATAATAGGTGTGAGGTGATACCTCATTGTGGTTTTGATTTGCGTTTCCCTGATAATTAATGATGCTGAGCAGCTTTCATATACCTGTTGGCCATTTGTATGTCTTCTTTGGAGAAATGTCTGTTCAAGTCTTTTGCTCATTTTTTGATCAGTTTTTTTGGTTTTACAAACACATCATAGGTTGTAGGACTTTTTTATATATTTTGGATATTAACCCCTTATCAGATATATTAATTGCAAATATTTTCTCCCATTCTGTAGGTTCTCTTCATTCTGTTGATTGCTCCCTGTGCTGCGCAGAATGAAGCTTTTGAATTTGATGTATTCCTACTTGTCTGTTTTTGCTTTTATTGCCTGTACTTTTGGTGTCATATCCAAGAAGTCATTTCCAAACCAATGTTATGAAAGTTTTATGTTTTCCTCTAGGAGTTTTATTATTTCAAGTCTTATGTTTAAGTCCTTAATCAACTTTAAGTTGATTTTTGTGAATGGTATAAGATAAGACAATTTCATTCTTTTGCATGTGGATAGCCAGTTTTCCTAATACTATTTGTTGAAGAGACTATCTTTTTCCCATTATGTATGTTTGGCACCTTTGTCAAAGATCAGCTTACTGTATATCTGTGGGCTTACTTCTGGGCTCTCTGTTTTGTTCTATTGGTCTGTATGTCCGTCTGTATGTCAGTACCATACTGCTTTGATTACTATAGCTTTGAAATATGTTTCGAAATTAGCAAGTATAAGGCTTCCAGCTTTGCTCTTTCTCAAGATTGTTTTGGCTGTTCTGGATCCTTTGTGGATATGAGTATGAATATTAGGATTTTTTTTTCTATTTTTGTAGGAAATACTATTGGGATTTTGATAGGAATTGCATCGAATCTGTAGATCACTTTGAGTAGCACGGACATTTTAAAAAATATCAAGTCTTCTAATTCATGAACACAAGATGTCTTTCCATCTATTTGTGTCTTCTTTAATTTCTTTCAGCAATGTTTTGTAGTTTTCAGTGTACAAGAGTTTCTCCTAATTGGTTAAGTTTATTCCTAAGTATTTTACTCTTTTTGATGCTTTTATAAATGGCATTGTTTTCTTAATTACTTAGATTGTTCATAGTTAGTATATAAAATATAACTGATTTTTGTATGTTTTGTATCCTGCAACTTTATTGGATTTATTAGTTCTACCATTTTTTTTGTTTTTGTTTTTGTTTTTTGTGAAATCATTAGGATTTTTTACATTGAGATCATGTTATCTTTGAACAAACATAATTTTACTTCTTCCTTTCTGACTTGATGCTTTTATTTCTTTTCCTGCACTAATTGCTCTGGATAGGATTTCCAGTACTATGTTGAATTGAAGTGACAAGAGTGGGCATCTTTGTCTTGTTACTGATCTTAGAGGAAAGACATTTGATTTTTCACTGTTGAATGTGATATTAGCTTTGAGCTTTTCACATCTGGATTTTATTATTAATATATTGAAGTAATTTCCTTCTATTCCTAGTTTGTTAATTGTTTTTATCATGAGAGTGTATTGAATTTCATCAAATGCTTGTTGTCATCTATTGATATGACATGATTTTTATCCTGTCTTCTGTGAATGTAGTATATAACACTGATTGTTTTTGTATGTTAAATCATCCTTGAATCCTAGAGATAAATCCCACTTGGTTGTGCTATATGATCCTTTTCATGTGCTGTTGAATTCAGTTTGCTAGTATTTTTTGAGGATTTTGCCTTATTATTTATCAGGGACATTGGTCTATAATTTTCTTTTCTCATAGTGTCTTTTTCTGGATTTGATATGACATTAATACTGCCTCATAAAATAAGTTTGGAAATGTTTATTCCTCTCTAATTTTTTGGAAGAGTTTGAAAAGGATTAACATTAATTCTTCTTTAAATGTTTGGTAGAATTCACCAGTAAAACCATCAAGTCCTGGCCTTTTCTTTGTTGCAAGGTTTTCAATTATTAATTCAATTTCCTTATTCATTATTGGTCTAATTAGATTTTATATTTCTTCCTCACTCAGTCCTGGTATGTTGTATGCTTTCAGGAATTTATGCATTTCTCCTAGGTTATCCAATTTGTTGGTGTGTATTTCTTGTAATTCCTTTAATTTCTGTGGTATCAGTTGTAATGTCTCCTCTTTCATTTCTGATTATATTTGAGTATTATCTCTTTTCTTTTTAGTTAATCCAGCTAAAGATTTATTGATCTTTTAAAAAAACAACTCTTAGCTTTTTTGATTTTTCCGTTGTTTTTCTATTCTGTATTTCATTTATTTCTGCTTTAATCTTAATTATTTCCTTCCTTCTACTAAATTTGGGCTTAATTTGTTCTTCTTTTTTTATTTCCTTGAGGTTTAAAGATACTTTGTTTAAGATCTTTTTTCTTTTTTAACGTAGGTATTTGCTATGGCCTGAATATTCGTGTCTCCTTAAAATCCATATGTTGAAACCTAATCCCCAAAGTGATTGTATTTGGAGCTGGGGGTCTTTGGGATATGATTAGGTCATGCAGACAGAGCTGCACAGATGGGATTAGTATCCACATAAAAGAGGCTCCAGATAGCTTCCTAGATCCCTCCACCATGCAGGGTTATGGTGAAAAGATAGCCATCTATGAATCAGAAAGTGAACCCACCAGACACTGCATATGCTGGTGCCTTGATTTTGGATATTCCAGCCTCCAAAACTGTGAGAAATAAATTTATGTTGTTTATAAGCCACCAGTTCATGGTATTTTTGTTACGGCAGCCCAAATAGATGCAGACAGTGTTTATTGCTATAAATTGTCCTCTTACTACTGTTTTTGCTGCATCCCACATACTTTAGTATGTTTTGTTTTCATTTTTGTCTCAAGATGTTTTCTAATTTCCCTTTTGTCTTCTTTGACTCATTGGTTGTTCCAGAATGTGTTGTTTAATTTCTACACATTTATGAATTTTCTAATTTTTCTTCTACCACTAATTTCCAGTTTAATTCCATTGTGGTCAAAAAATATACCTGGCATGATTTCAATGTTCTTAAATTTGTTAAGATTTGTTTTGTAACTAACTTAACATGTGATCTATCCTGAAGACTGTTCCATATGCTCTTAAGAATGTTTATTCAATGTTCTCCATACATCTGTTAGGGCCATTTGGTCTAGTGTTGTTCAAGTCCTCTGTTTCTTTATTGATCTTCTGTCTTGATGTTCTATCCATTATTGAAAGTAGGGTATTGAAATTCCCTACTATTGTTGTGTTGCTGTTTATTTCTCCCTTCTGTTCTGTCAATCTTTGCTTCACATATTTGGGTACTCTGATTTGGAGTACATATGTATCTATAATTGTTATATCTTCCTGGTGAATTTGTCCTTCTATCATGATGAAATGTTTTTCTTTGTCTCTGTTGATAATCTTTTGATTTAAAGTATATTTTATCTGATATAAGTATGGCCATCCCTGCTGCCTTTTGGTTACCACTTGCGTGGAATATCTTTTTCCATCATTTCACTTTCAGCCTATGTGTGTCATTAGGACTAAATCAAGTCTCTTGTAGACAGTATATAGTTGGATTTTGTTTTTTCCTAAATTCATTCAACCACTCTATACTTTTTGAATGAATTGGTTAATCCATTTACATTTAAGATAATTACTGATAGGGAAGGACTTACTATTGCTATTTTATTACTCATTTTCTCGTTGTCATATAGCTTTTTTGTCCATTCTTTCCTCTCTCATTGTCTTCCTTTGTTTTTCTTTTTTTTAGTGACATACTTTGATTACTTTCCCACTTTCTTCTGGTATGTCTTCTGTAGGTTTGCTCTTCATGGTTGTCATGGAGCTTACATAAAACATCTTATAATTATAATCATCTATTTTAAGCTGAAAAAACTTAACTTCAATTGCATACAAATACTCTTCATTTTTATTCCTTCCCACATTTTATGTTATTGATGTCACAAATTACGTCTTTTTATATTGTGTGTCGATTAACATATTTTCATAGCTATAGTTATTTTTGTACTTTTGTCTTTTTAACTCCTATGCCAGAATTAAAATGATTTATAGATAATTATTAAAAATGATTATAAAAGTATTTATCTAGGCTGGTCCGAAGGTAGTGAGTTATCTTACTTGATTGTTCACAGTCAGTTACTGATTGAACTCCTTGTTCTACTACTTAACCCTCCTCCTCACTACTGCATTTGACTAGTCTAAAAAATAATAATAACAAAATAAAAGTATTTATCTATGTATTTACCTTCACCTGCAAGCTTTATGTGTTCTTATGCTTGTGTGTTGCTGTTTTGATTCAAATTCTCTTCCTTTAGTAGTGCCTTGTAAGGCAATCTAGTGGTGACAAAAATCCCTCAGTTTTTGTTTATCTGGGAAAAGCTTTATTTCTCCCTCATTTTTGAAGGATAGTTTTGCTGGATAATGATAGATAAATATTTTCTGTCACCTTGTTGATATTTCCATTTGTTCATGCATAGTTTTCTTGCGCTCATAGAGCATCTTTATGATGGTTATTTCAATTTCTTTTTCAGGTAATTTATATACCTCTATTTCTTTAGGATGTTTCTGCAGATTTATTTTATTCCTTTCTTTTGGCCATATTTCCCTTTTTCTTCATATATCTCATAACTTTGTGTTGGGATCTGAACACTTGAATATATCCCTCTCAGTCTTTATGGACATGCTTTGTGCAAAGGAAGACCTTTATCATTCAGATCAGCTACAGTTTCTGGGGACCTTTGAATCTTTTTGGGAGATGAATGTGATTTTTCTGGGCATGCACATGCAATTTCTCCAATAGAAAGGCTTGCCTGTTTCTTTTCCAGGGTCTTATAAGCTCTTGCTCCCTCTGGTATCTGTCTACAGATCTGCAAGTTCTCTGGATCACAAGCAGTAAGCCACCCAACTCTCCTTTGTTCTCAGCAGCATCCAAACTGTGGTGGTTCCATCAGAACTTTGAGTGAAGTGAGACAGAAACCATTACCTTGGATAACCCTCTAGGATGTTGCATGCGTGTTTTACTCTTCTCTTTCCCTGAAGAGGGAAAAGTCATAGCTAGGGCGTTATTTCCCAGCACTAAGCTGTGCCAGCTTGGGCGAAGGGCTGATGTGGATAATGTGAAATTGCTATTCTTATCCATTTCAGCCTGGCTGTATTCAGTTTTGTGATTTACTGAGGCCCTGAAACTTCTTAACTGGATTCTGAAATTCTCATAAGGGTATTTTAGTTTACGTATCATTGTTAAATCAGTGTTTCTTTGAGGGAATGAGCTGGGACTTCCTATTCCACCATCTTGCTGATGTCGCTTTCCTCAAACTCAGTTTTGGTTTTTGTCTGTGATCACAAAGTATTTCCATAGCATTCTAGTCACTGTCCCTGTTTTGTGAAAGTTCTAAATTTGTGCTTGGTCTGCCTACTGGGAAACCAAGTTCTGAGAGCCAGAAAAGTCCAGGAAGAGTCAAGGCATGGGATGGAAAGTGGCTGAGGCATGGGGATGGCAGGAGAGTAGGAAAAAGGGAGTAAAGCGTTTCTCCTTGAAATGTGCCTACTTGGCAATTTCAATAAGACTAGCCTGTGTTAGTCTTTTCTTTTAGAGATGAAAAGAAGCTACCATCATTTTTCTCTTTAATCTTTCAAAGAATTTTCTGTTTTTGCTTCTGCTATGTAACATCACAACTCAGTGCTAAGGCTGACCCAACAGCAGTATCTGTCACTCTACTGATGAGTTGTGATGCATCTTTGGTCCTGTTGAGCTGGAGATGGCATTCCCTTCCATCTTTTCAGAGGTGCAGAAGAAAGAAGCAGGGATATGTGAACCAGGAGTGATCACTGTCTGCTTTACCATCTTGCTGCAGAAATGATAGAGGCTGGCTTAATTTTCTCATTGTGTCAAGCTTTGCTGGTTTTGATAAATAAAAAATGTCCCATTTTCCAGAAATAAGATGGAATAGTGAAAATTCTTACAGCAATAAACATCTGTGAGATATTATTATATAAATCAGCTTATTTGCATTTTATACAAGGTCTCTAAGGTAAGTCTAGTTATCAACATTTCATCAATTTGGAATTGAGGATCCAGAGAGAGTAAGTAAATTGCCCAGGGTTACACAACTAGAAAACTGCAGAATGGTCTTGAACACAAGTCTTCTGATATTTTCAACTGTACCCATCTATGGGCCTATTCATATGCCTAAGTTGGAGAAAGAACAGGAGCTTCAAAGGTAGAATGACTTATTTTTTTGGCACTATCACACATAAACACAGATCATCTGCCACTGTGATATAGGACAAGACACTCATGCCCAACATAGAACAATTGGGGTGATGTATGCCATGGACTTAAGAGAAGAGCCAAAACTATTCTGGTGGGAATTGGAAATAACTTAGTAATGAGAAGAGTTTATAATTTTCTTTTAGACTATTATATACAGGTAACAAAGATGAAAGCATGTTCAAACAAATCATTCTGAGAGGTTGGCTTATAGTCTAGGCCTTACAGAATAATGGCCACACATTTATATCCAACATTGTTAGGCTCCAAGATCATTCTGCAGAGAGGAAACTGAAAATGACAACGGATCCCCAGAACGTTTAATCACAAACTCAAGAGCTCCTAAAAATACCTGAATGGGGTTTATTGTGCTTAGACACTGTACTAAATGGTTTACAAATATTAACTCATTGAATCATCATAACAACTCTCTGAAGTAGACACTATTATTATTTTTATTTTCAGATGAGGGAACTGATGCAAAGAGAGGCTAAGATTTATAGAGATATAAGATTTCTGTTTCTCATGACAAAATTCTCCAGAACTCTTCTTAGAGCTTTCAGGCAGCACATGCACTGGAGTGTATGTTCCTAAATAGCCACCACTGTTATTGGCAACTTGCTATGTAGCAGGTTCTATGCTAAATGCTTTACACAAAAATCCCACTAGGGTTATACATTTTTTGACAATTGGAACCTCAGGATTAGAGAAGCTTAATAACTTAACAGAGGGTCATGCTGTTAATTAGTGACTGTGCTCAGGCTAGAACCCAGGGCTGTTGGTTTTTAACATCCATGCTCAATCACAACAATAAATGTTTTTCAATCTCTGGATGGATCAAAGATACTAAGAGGAGTTGTTCTACTGACCTCTAAGCATATTCCAGATCCTAAATGCCTCTGAAGGAGGCTAGGCAATGTCCTGGTTACCTCTCTCATAGCAGAAATTTTGGCCGTTATGAGAGAGGAGAATGGTGGCTTTGAGGAGGCAAGCATCATGATTTTCAATGAATTTCAATTCAACTCATCAATAATTATTAGTCATTGATGCTAAACTTTCATTTTATTACATATTTAAGCATTATGAAAGATAAGAGAGTGTGTTGTACTTGTCCTCAGGAAACTCACCATCTTATTACATTGACAATGTATTTGTAGAACATATTTGATAGTATATTTGAAACAGAGAAATTAATGCAATTAAGTTTTGACCACCTAAAAATGTAGCAATCTCAGTACCAGAATTGTGTGGGCCAGGTAAGATTTAGAAGCCCAGATCTCCCTTTTCTGGGCAGATACCCTCACCTTCGTGCTCCTTCACCCATGAGAGACCTGTTAGGCTTCGGCATTGAGACCACCAGTTCCTTGAATCCACCCTGCTCTCCCACTCCATCACCCTCTTCTGGGCCCACTTCCCTTCCTTTCTGGACAAAGCCCAACAGCCATCTGGTCCTGGTGGAATCCTTGCTCCCTACCCCTTCTGGCTACCAGTGATGTCCATCTCTCCTCCTTAACAACGCCCAGTCTTGAGTGACCTCTATTGCCTGTTTTCTCATCCCTCATGTCTGGAAAAAGTCATGAAAATAGCGGTAAGGTGTTCCACTAAACACCGGTGGTCTGTATTGCCTCAGCTGCACTCTGGCTCGATAAATTTATTGCCAACTTCCTGCTGCATTTTCCAAAGTGACTGAACCAACCTTTGTCCAGTCTTCTCAGACTCCTCTTTCTATTTCCAGTCTCTGTGGTCTGAGCAGATTGAGACCCAGCACCTTTACTGTGCAAGGTTATACAATCCGAGAGATTTCAACCTACCCTCTTTGAACATAGACTAGTACAGTATTTTCACGGACCATCCTGTTTCATTCTGGTGTCTGAAGAATGAATCGCTTCATTCTTGCAGAATTCAAACTCTTCAAAATAAAAAAGCTTCAATGGCTAGTATGAAGTATGTCTTTGGAGGAGATAGTTTTACTATATGTTCTTCATTTCTCTTTCTGTCGCCTCTTCTGACTCCCGTCCTTTAGCCTAAAATATACTTAGGCCTCCCTTTTCTTGTTACAAAAACAAACAAAAAACCCTATACTTCTCCAATCCTCTAACTATAGGCAGATCTCTTTTAAAAACAAGTCAAAACACATTTTCTTACCAATCTCTAACTCCTCAGTCTACTGCATTTGGTATCTACTGCTGTTATTCCGTGGAAACACCACTCAGTGGCTTCCTAATGTTTAAATTTTTTGCCTTGTCTCAGTCTTCACCCTGTTTGACCACCAATGGGTGTTTCTCTTGGAGGGCAGGTTCTTCTGAGTCAGCCTGGCTCTTGGGGTCCATACTCTAGCCCCACCCTGCCTTTCCAACCATTTCTACTAACACTTTTTTCTTCCCACCCTAGCATCCAATGCAGCTAGAGTCCTTACTGGACCCTACATAGACCCAGTACTTGCCCACCTCTTCCCCTTTCCTCAACTGAACCTTAAACTTAGAACTTAATTCTTCCTACTCTATCTGTCAAAACTCTATCTGTCCTTCAGTGCCCTTGTCAAATACCACCTGTTCCAGATACCTGCCTATGATTTCCCCCAACAAGATCTCCTTTTATTTTCTTCTACTCTCCCCCACAGCATTGTGTTCATATCTCTGGTGTGGGACTTTGTACTTCTGCCTTTTAGATATTTTTCTTTCCCTCCAAGATAGTAACCCTTAGGATCCAGACTAACAGAGATGTCTAATTTTTGTTATCTTTGATTAGTAAAACACCTAGAATACAACAAGTGCTCAATAAAATCTTGGTAAGTGAATGGTTTAGTATTGTCCATGGTCAGAAAAGAAGAAATAAGCACTGGCAGACACGCCCAGATCATTTCATGGAGGAGATATCCTGAAGCACTATGTAGTCTTTGGGGGTTATAGAAATTTTGGTTGACCTTATTTCACCCCGGTCACAAGTAACTCATAAAATCTACCATATGTTGAATGTTTGTGTTTCCTGAGCTGCAGGCATTGGACAAGTGCTTTTAATGCATCACTCCGTTTATCCTCACAACAACCTTTTTAGGTGAGTACTGTGATTATCCCTCTCATTTAGATTAAACCCTCATTGGTAAAATGAGTCTTAGAGAACTCAAGTAATTTTTTAGGGGCCACATAGATGAAAATGCACTGAACTAGGACTCACATTCAAAGTTTAAAGGTTGAAACCAAACAAAAGTTGAAACCAAAGCTTTGTTGGGGTTAAAGTCTAATTTCTTAATGACCGCATTACATTGTTTCCACACTCGATTTCATTTTTCGTATTTAAAAGATTTCATAAAGTCCAAATTTGGCATCACTAATTTGAATCTAAAATTTGAGTTCAAATGACAGTCCCTAACCTTGTTTTTGATTTGCAGTTCAATGTTCCTCTGTGGTCTATGGAGGCACCTGTCATTCTTGCCATACCCAAGGCTTTTTCTGTTATTGCCTTAAAAAAGAAGGCTCGTGTTTTCACTAAAGTCATATAGAGTTTCATATTCTTAAAAAAAAAAACAAAAACAAAAACTGTTGATCACACCTTCACAACTCATCCTTGTTCTCCTTGGTCATGGCGAAGTTATATATTGTGTTTTATATGTTGTGTTGTTGACCTGGTGCAGAGAGGGACCTGGTCCCTTTCCTAGCTGGGGATAAATCCACACATGATAGATTATATGCCTTCAGAAATAATTACCTTACAGAACACTGTAATCTCCAATGTATAAGTTCATTGATAGGAGAAAAAAATTCTGTCTTCCCAAGGTTATTTTACTTCTTACTGTATTGTGGGGTGAATACCATTGTCTATTTTTCAATAGGAAATATTTTTCAGTGGATTAGGCTTAACTGGATTATAGAACAGAAAACTCTTGAACAAACAGATAGTAGCTGAATTAATATTGTCTGCCATTTCGTAATTATTTAGTAATTTCTGAGTGTAAAATGCATGAGTTACCGTTAGTTATACAATGTATTTGATACCTTGGGACATTAACTCCATGGGCAGGTGTTAAACCCAATGCTTTCTTCACACTAATACGGAAATAAAAAGGAGTCAGGTATAATAAAAATGTTGTCTTTTTGTCTTGCTTTTGAAATTAACCTCTTAGGAGTTTTCCATAATCCCACCATGTTCAAGCAGGGTATTATTAGAATCTCTTTTAGGGTTCATTGTAACCGCTCAGTCTTCACTTATTGGAAAGTTACTCTTAAAAGCAATTGTGTTCCCTTCTATCCAAAAACCACTAAATATACGTTCTTCTCATCAGCTCATGAGACATTCTTTAAGACTGATCATATTCTAGGACACAAAGCATATCTCAAAAAGTTAAAAAAAAATAGACATTATACCATGCATCTTCTCAGATCACAGTGGAATAAAATTAGAAATCAACCCCAATAGAAACTCTCATCTCTACACAAAGTCATGGAAATTAAACAACCTTCTGCTGAATGATCACTCCATAAATGAGGAAATAAAGATGGAAATCAAAAGATTTTTTGAACTAAATGACAAAGGCTACACAAATTATCAAAATCTGTGGGACATAGCCAAAGCAGTCCTGAGAGGAAAGTTTATTTCCATAAATGCCTATATCCAAAAGTCAAAAAGATCACAAATAGACAACCTAATGAATCAATTCAAAGAACTGGAAAAAGAAGAACAGACCGACCTGAAACCCAGCAGAAGAAGGGAAATTAATAAGATCAAATCAGAACTAAATGAAATTGACAACAGGGAAACTATACAGAAGATTAATAAAACAAAAAGTTGCTTCTTTGAAACACTAAGCAAAATTTACACATCTTTGGCTAAACTAACAAAAAACAGAAAAGAAAAATCCCTAATAAGCTCCATCAGGAAGAAAAAAGGAGAAGTTACAACTGATGCCAAGGAGATTCAAGATATAATTTATGAATATGACAAAAAGCTGTATGCACACAAACTGGAAAATGTGGAGGAAATGGAAAAATTTTTAGAAACACACAGCCTCCCTAGGCTCAACCAGGAAGAAATAGAATTCCTCAACAGACCAATATCAAGGACTGAAATTGAAACAGCAATAAAAAACATTCCAAAAAAGAAAAGTCCCGGACCAGAC
>CAUYSK010029976.1:0-17275 GCA_963575035.1 Avahi laniger
AATGGAGACAGGTAGTCTAGAGTGGTTTAAACAAAAGCTTTGCTTTTAGCCATTCGGGAAGCTGTCCTTTCCGGGAAGCTGTTTGTTCCGGAGGGCGCTCCATTGTCAGCTCTCAGCCTATAGTTTTTAACAGATTCACTTGTGCTTTGCAAAGCAAATCCAATCCTTTAGGTCTGAGAAACGCGGCGCCATGGGATACAGCCGCTACTGCCTTTCAGAGACGCCCTCCCAAGTGTAATAGCATTTGAAATGCAAACCAACATGTTCACATATTCTTTCAGGGCAAAGCTCTGTAAAACTCCTAAGACAAATCCTGTCCCCAAAACATGTTTAATACTAATTCGTGGAGCGACAAATTCCAGACTCAGTGTCCAGGGGAGGGATCTGGTCACCTCAGAGCCAGGAGGAGAGCCCAGACTAGGCCAGGCCACACTGGAACGGGACAGGGGAACCCCGATGTCCTCCAGGCGTCGGGAATTTAGGATGACATGTGCCAGGGCTTGCTCACATACTCTGCTATTCCCTCGCTGTGTGGAATCTCTCCCTCCTAAAGGCGGGACCTTCATTTTCAGGAGCAGGAAATGCTTACCTGCAGTCACTTTAACCTTCTGACCTAAATACTGTTCAGTTCATAAACCCTTTCTCCAGGAGACAACCCAAACTATTTTTTCTCTGAGACTGGCTGTCATAGATTTTCTTCATACATGGAAATTACAGGCTGACTGCAGCGACCCTATGCATGTCACAACCGAAACACTTTCCAGAAACGGCCCCACACTCCTGATGTCCAATCTCAGAAACACAG
Organism: Avahi laniger; assembly: GCA_963575035.1. Classification (NCBI taxonomy): domain Eukaryota; kingdom Metazoa; phylum Chordata; class Mammalia; order Primates; family Indriidae; genus Avahi; species Avahi laniger. The sequence goes on from CAUYSK010029976.1 coordinate 806, forward strand.
AACCCCCCAACTGCATCTGCTCGTGGGTCCTCTGCTGTCCGGGGCTCTGGGGCTTCTCAGAGTCACACTCCTGCTGTGTCTGTCCCTAGCAGGTGGAGGCCCCTGCAGGGAGGGCAGGCTGCTCGGGGAGCCCGAGGGGAGCCCCATGTCCCTCCCTTTGCAGCCTCCAGACTGGCCTCACCTTGGAGCCACTGGCCTCAGGCTCGGCTGCCCCCTGCAGGGTGTTCACCTGCTTCTTAAGAGGATAATGATGTCTTAGTCTTTCCTTGTCGTTAATATAGCACAGGCACATGTTTTATCTCCCTGAACATTGGAAGTAGCACTCACTGGTTTTCAATTTGTACTTAAAACATCCATCGGTTTAGAATAGAAAAATTTGGTGGGCAGAACTATTGTTTGACTCACAAAACGTCCTGGGAGTATTTTATTTGTTTCATAGCCAACTGTAGCACATGATAAATTTTCAGGTGATCTAAAGGTAATTTTGGAAAGTGTCCCACTTGAATGGGAGATTTTAGAAAGATTTACATTACAAATATAAGTAGTTTTTGGAGATAATGTCAAGCAGAATATAGGACACTGGATTGGAAAGTGGCCAGAGTAGATGTCATGAAACCTTTGGAAATCAGATCTCAGCATGAAATCCAGAGCCTGCCATTTAGGCCCATTGCATGCCGGTAGCACACCGCATGCTGGTACCTACAGTTTCTTAGACGGTAGCTCAATATTTGTACAGGGAGGCAGTCATGTCTGCTCCATCCTGTGTATTATACAAATGTACACAGTGGCACTGGTATGTTACCAGCAACATTCCTCAGTGGGGCCCTTTGAGACTGGTCGGGAGGAAGCTTCATTCCTTGTAAGCAGAAGTGGATATTCAACAATAAGTCTTGTAAATTTCAGTCACAAAGTCTGAAGTTTGGAGTGAAACACCGTTTATCTTTGGTCTGGAACTGATGCTTCTAAAGCATGTCGTCAGAAACGGAACTATAAGAGGAATGGGATTGTGATGATTATCGGGTCAAAGGGGTATACGGAAGGGGAAAATTTTTTTCCTGTTTGGCATCTGCTTTCAAAAGTACTTTGAGCCAATAATTTCGAAAACCTGCCCACCTTTTTTTCCTTCCCTTAAACATTATTGTTCTTCTAGTGGCTGTGGCTCAAAACTTTGGACTCATTTTTGGCTCTTTTTTCTTCCTCATCACCTCACCTAATCATCTCTCAGTTGAGTATCTTGCCATTTACAGCCTCATTTTTCATGACATAGTTCAGGTCTTCATTCTCTGTGTATTACTGCAATAACCTCATGGTTAATGTGTTTTTCTGTATTCCATACTACATACTGCTGCTATGTTATTATAACTGTTCTTTATTCATTTAGCTGATATTTAGGACGCACTTCTATGTCAGGCCATTCATGTGAGAGAGACAACCAACTAATGACTATATGATTATGAACTGAATGCTCTGAAAGAAAAGAATTCTAGAACTCTCTAGAACTCTCTAATTCTAGAAGAGGAGGTAGCAAAGAAAACCAAGACAGACAAATTTATGTATTTATTTTATTTCAATCATTCATTCATTTATGAGACAGGATCTTGCTCTGTCACCCAGGCTGGAGCGCAGTGACACGATCAAAGCTCACTGCAGCCTTGAACCCCTGGGCTCAAGTGATCCTCCTGCCTCAGCCTCCTCAGTTGCAGGGACTACAGGTGCATCCCAGTCTACTCGCTAATGTTTTAAAATTTTTTTTGTAGAAATGGGGTCTCGCTTGCTGCCCAGGCTGGTCTTGAACTCCTGAGCTCAAGTGATTCTCCCACCTCAGCCTCCCAAAGTGCTGGCATTACAGGCCTGAGTCACCATGTGTGGCCCAACAAAGACTTTTTTGTGTTTTTTGTTTTGTTTTGAGACAGAGTCTCGCTCTATTACCCCAGCTACAGTGCAGTGGCATCATCATAGCTCACTGCAACCTCAAACTCCTGCGCTCAAGTGATCCTCCTGCCTCAACCTCCTGCGTAGCTGGGACTACAGGCTCCCACCCAGCTAATTTTTCTATTTTTAGTAGAGACGGGGTCTTGCACTTGCTCAGGCTGGTCTTGAACTGCTGACCTCAAGCGATCCTCCTGTCTTGGCCTCCCAGAGTGCTAGGATTACAGGTGTGAGCCACCTCACCTGGCCTTATTCTTATATATATTAGCATCAGAGGTACCACACTGAAGCATCCATTTTAAATATGGGTTTAGTTTTCTCATACCAGAAAAAGAGTTTTTGTCACCTTTGACAGTTTCCAGTTCACCACCTCCTCCTACTTCCTCAATGTGGTTGATCCAGACACCTGCCTTATACAACCATGTCCTTGTCACCACCTCCTTGTGGGACAGCTAGATACAAACATACTTGACTCACCCCACTGTCCCCCACAACCCACAGGTACTGCAGATACGCAGCAGTGACCGCCTGTCAGTCACAGCCTGCTTCTTCTATTTCAATTATTAAAAGAACTCACCAACGGAAATCTTCTTGGGTAATGTCCTGGAGCCCAGCAAAGGCCAAGGCCCACAGGCCCCCCATCCACCAGTTGAGTGTGCACGTCCCAGATGGCTCCCCAATACCTCTTGGCTTACAAGACACACTACCCTCCCTTCTCTCTGAAATCTCTAAATAACACGCGGTTTCTGTTACTTCCTGTGTCGTCTTGACTTCCCTCCTGTGTCTCACCTGACCCACTCACCTGAATTGAATTTCTATCCAGCTCAGGGCCCTCTCCGTAGGATTGTCTTAGCATCTGCCATCTTGGTAGGAAGAAAATGGAAACTGGTCAGACAAGAACCACAAGGCATTTTCCAGCATGAACAAGTTTCCCGTGACAGGGAAACTTGCTCAGTGGTCTGACACTTAGGTATTAGGTCTCTGCCAGGATAAAAAAAAAATCCTAGGAAAGGTACAATGTAAACATCCACAACCAACTCCTGCTGGAGCCCCAGAAGGGCAGGCCTAGAGTTCACAGTTAATTCCAGATAGAGAGAGACCTCAAGTTCAAATTAGAAAAACATACACCTATGAAAGACAGAAATAGAAAACTGGCCAGGTGTGGTGGCTCATGCCTGTAGTCCCAGCTCTGCGGGAAGGCGAGGCGGGAGGATGACTGGAGCTCAGACTACCCTGGGCAACACAGCGCCACCCCACCTCTACCAAGAAAAAAAAAAACCAAACTAGTCGGGCGTGGTGGCATGAGCCCAGCTACCCTTGAGGCTGAGGCAGGAGGATCGCTTGAGCCTAGGATTTGAAGCTGCAGTGAGCTATGAAAAAGAAGAGAAAGAAAAAGAATGGGCCAGGCACAGTGGCTCACGGCTGTAATCCTAGCACTCTGGGAGGCCCAGGCGGGCGGATTGTTTGAGCTCAGGAGTTCGAGACCAGCCTGAGCAAGAGCGAGACCCCGTCTCAACTAAAAATAGAAAGAAATTATCTGGACAACTAAAAATATATAGAAAAAATTAGCTGGGCATGGTGGCGCATGCCTGTGGTACCAGCTATTCAGGAGGCTAAGGCAGAAGGATCGTTTGAGTCCAGGAGTGTGAGGTTGCTGTGAGCTAGGGTGACGCCACGGCACTCACTCTAGCCTGGGCAACAAAAGCGAGACTCTGTCTCAAAAAAAAAAAAGAAAAAGAAAAAGAATGAAAGAAAAGAAAGCCTGGGACAGAGATACTGTTGCCCTGAATTGAAGAGCGGAAGCTAGCATTACCAAATGCTGGGAAGGATCTGGAACCCAAGAGATTTACGACCGGGCGGTGGATTTGAGACCCTGCTTCCCACACCTTTGGAAGACTTGGAGGGGAAATGTTAGCCATTGGGAACAAATAAGAGATAGGGGACCCCACAGGCCGCAGCCCCTCCCACGCAAGATCCCCACACACCGAGTGGGGACCCTCCCCCGACGACCCTCCCGCCGTCATCGCACAATCTGGGGACACGCGAGGCTGCGGGCGCGGAGCTGCCCGGAGAGGGCTCTGGGACTGGGGCCGAGGTCGCCGCGCAGGGACTGGACAGGACGCCCGGGGGCCCGGCTGCCGGCCCAGCCCCACCCCGCTGGCCTGAGGGACCGAGGGCCGAGCTGTGCCAGCGGAAACTCGGGACCGCAGAGAGGCCCTGGTCCAAACCAGCTCCGCCTCCCAGTCTGGGGACGCCCGGCCCCGCACACTCACCATTTCCCAGCTTCCAGGTGTCACAGGGGCTCCTCTGGGCTCCCGCTGCCAGTTTAGGTCACCGTGCGACGAAGGCTGCCACAGACCTACCCTGAGCGTCTCAGAGTCCAGACCCGGAGCCCCAGTGCCGGGCTCGAGAGGCGAATCCCGGGCTTTTTGAATCTCGCGACGTCCTCCCGCCGTCCTCCCGGCGGCGCGTCTGATTGACAGATCTCGCGACCCCGCCCCGGTGTCCCTGATTGGATAGTCCTCCAGGTCCCGCCCCCTGGGGAACTGAGTGACAGAAGAAGCGATCTTACACTAAGTGAGCTAGATGACAGGTTCCAGACACAGCCCTGTGGCCGGGCGGGCTTCCTCCCTGCCCTGTGACCTGACCCCCTCCCAGGGGACATTTGTATTTAAGCAGAATTTCCATATAGTACTCAGTGGGCCTTTGCTGCTTCTTCCTGGAGAGGGTGTCACTAGTGTGTGCAGGGAATTCCACATTCACCGTCCAAATGGAGCCATATTTTGTCTTAGAGCGGGAATGGTGTCCAGGCCACAACTGGCCTCCAGGGGACAGGAATTTGGGATGAGGCTGTTGGCAGCCTGGCCAAGGCTTCCTTAACACCTTCTCTCTCAATCTAATCATTTTCAGCCAAGGAAATAAAAACACACCAACAACAGAATAAAATGATTAAATGTATGGAGAAACTGGAATTGCATGGCTACAGTATTTTATAAAGGACTCAAAAGCAATGCGAAAATGTGAACTAGCACAGATAGGCAGCCTGCTGCACCCACAGTTCACAAGCAGACCCCCATTCAAGAGATCAAACATAGTCCCAAACTTGGGAGTCAGACCCCGACTGCTGAAAAGGACCCCAGAATGGATCAGAACCCGGTGATGGGGCCGGAACACTTAAGAATTTAACTCTGTGAACTAACATATCCTCCTGTCCCTTCTGCAGAGTGTGTATTATCTGCCAAACAGAGAGAGGTTCATTCACTTGGAGGATATCAAGTCAACAGACTCAGCCACATTGGCTATAGTAAGGGGATTTAATTACTTGACACAAGTAAAGAGTACACCAGGGATAATTCCCGAAGCAGTGTGTCCCAGAACAAGAGGGTTGGGCTGGTTTTACAGTCAGAGGGTAATGAGGCATGATCTGATAGAGTCTGAGGATCGCTTGAGGCCAGAAGTGGGAGACCAGCCAGGGTAACATAGTGAGAACCCTGTCTCTACTAAAAAATTAAAAATTAGCAAGATGTGGTGGCATGTGCCTGCAGTTTTAGCTACTGGGGAAACTGAGCGAAGAGGATTGCTTGAGCCCAGGAGTTTGAGGCTGCAGTGAGCTATGATGATGCCATTGCACTATAGCCCAGGCAACAGAGTGAGGCCCTGTGTCAAAATAAAATAAAATGCATTTGGAGTTTCTAGGGAACTCCAGTGCCAAAACAATCTTGAAAGAGAACAATGTGGGAGGACTCACAATTCCTGATTTCACAACTTATTACTAATCAAAAGAGCAAGAGTACTGGTATAAGGACAGATAGGCCAATGGAATAGAACAGACAGTCTATAAATAAACATTCATATATATGGTCAAATGAATTTTGACAACACTGCCAAGATAATTCAATAGAGAAGGGATCATGTTTTATAAAAAGAGGTTGAGAAAACTGCATGTCTACATGCAAAAGAACAAAAGTGGACCATCCTTTATATCATGTATGAATGTATCAACACTTATTGGGAGGATGGCTTGAGCCAAGGAGCTCCAGATCAGCCTGAGCAAGAGCCAGACGCCCGTCTCCACTAAAAAAAATACAAAAATTAGCTATAGTAGTGCGCGCCTGTAGTCCCAGCTACTCGAGAGGCTGAGGTAGGAGGACTGCTTGAGCCCAAGGTTATAGTGAGCTATGGTGATGCCACTGCATTCTAGTCAGGACGACAGAGCGAGATTCCGTCTCAAAAAGAAAAGAAACGCACGTCTCAGGCCTTATACCTGACCTGCTGAATTTGAAGATCCGTAGTTTGCTCTGAAAGTATGAGGAGAGCGTCTTACAAGCTTGCCCCTCGTCAGGATTCGGCCCTAAGGGTATTTTATATTCCTCAGCTCAGGAACATTTGAATGGGGAGACCCAGGTGAACGCTAATGGGATGTTCTAACACTGGGAAAGACGTCAAGTGAGACAGTCCCATGATGGTATGGCGGAGGACGAGGTCGCACTCCCGGACCTTGCATGGTCTGGCCCACCGCTACCGAAGCACAAGAATAGCCACTACTGGGGAGTCTCCACCTGCACAACACTGGCAAGAGATATGGCCGCCATTGCGCATGCGCACTGTGACCCCGCCTCCGGGCTCGTGTTTGAATATGCGCATAGTAACAAGCATCCCAAGAAGGCGGGGCCGGCCGTGGTGGGCGGAGCAAGGGAGAACGAGAGGAGACTACGCTTCTGGTAGGACCCGGAAGTCAGTGTCTCCTAGGTGAACAGCGATGTCCTAATGAGCACGGGCACGTGCTGGTGAGAGGGTCGGGCGGGCAGGCATTGGAGCCGCGTGGTCGAGTTATTGTCGCGTTTTGGGTGGACGTGAGCCATCTTCTGGTTTACAGATGGATGTCTTCCTGCTGCGGCCTCACATGGAAGAGAAACACACAGTGTTTTCTCTCCACTCTTCTTAGTAGGCCACTAATCCTATCATGAGGGCCTTCTCTCATTGACTAATGGATCTCCCAAAGGCCCCATGTCCAAATACCATCATGCTGGGGTAACAGACTTCAAAGCATGTATTTAGGGGTAGACTAAATTCAGTAAAGAGGTAAATTGAGGGAAGTTCAGAAAATGGGCTTTTGGCTTACGTAAGCAGATTGAACATTATTGGTTAGATGGTGAGCAAAGTTCAACAGGGAAGAGAGGTATAATTTCAGAGTGGCAGAGAGAAGAGACACTGAGGTAGCTGTATATTTGCGTGGAGAAACAAAAACTGATACCAGGACAACCATCTGGGAAATCGCCATAATTATCAAGAAAAAAGAAATCAAAACTTTTAAAGATTGGCAGTGAAAATTAAAAACAATGCTTTTAAACAAGAACAGACTCAATTAAAAGCTATAAATTAGGCATTCTATCATGATAGAAACTGTGTGTTGGGCAGCTTTATTTCCCAAGACCTTACAGATGTTCAGTGAATACTGGCTGGAGAAATGAGCACAACCTTGTGAAAAGTCAGGTTCTGAGAACTGAGTTTTCCTAAAACTTCATATAATTTAAAAACCTAACTTAGCTTATGAGTAATGATGCACCTATATATCTATTGTTCAAACATGGACACCCATGACAAGGAGAAGAGGCGCTCTGAAAAATTATGGAGGGACAACATGAATACTCGAGAGCTTATCCCTGGCTAAGGAGGATACATAATCAGATGACCTCAGGCAGTTTTGTACATTATAAAAGGGCCTACTCGGAGAGCTTGCATGTCTCAACCAGTGGAGTGTCAGAACAGGAAGCATCATTCCTTCTTCCTTGCCATTCAATTATTGATGAGTTGCATAGCTCTTTCTGTGTACAACCAAGTTGCTTCTTTCTTAGTGGTTCTCAAGAATTAACTTTAACATTGTGGTGTTCAAAATATGTATTTATCTTTTTTTTTATGACTTTTAACCATGGGTCTTACATATACAGTGTGTAAAAGATTCAAGAGGCTCATAGAAATTCGGGGAGACAGTAAATGAAAGAATATAACTCATGTTCACCTTTGAAATTGTTACGTCCTTTTCAATAAAATTTCATGAATTGGATATTAATTTGTTGGTGCAGGAATGAATTCACAAGTTTTTCCCTTAAAAACATCATATTTTCAACATAAGTTCATTTATCCTAAGGATTTTTTTTCCTTTTTTCTTTTTTGACCTTGCTTTATGAGAAACTGCAAATATAAAAATGTATATCTAAAAATGTGAGGCAGTTTTCATATTTCAAGAATTGAAATAAAATATGAAAAATATAACAAGAGCATCATATTCACACCTAATAATTCCCTAATATCAATTGAAAGAGTAACATGAAATCTCATTAATTATATAAAACTTAATTGTGAGAGGTAAAAGACTCCCTTTCAGGTGGAATATGTAATGTGGAAATACGCTTCATTTTGTCCATTAAACATAGGAGAGTGTAACCTTGAAAATATTGTGACATTCTCTGTTTGTAGCTGTGTCTGAAAGGTAGTTTCAGAATGAAAAGTAAGTGCACAGTTGCCAAAATAACTTTGGATTCTAAATTGCTGAAACTCAAAAATTGCAGCATTGCTTTTCTAATCAGATGCAGAACAGCATACGCCATAGACAAAGTATCAGGACTCAAAAAGAACACAACGTCACTGCCTTCCAAAAGTGGTGAGCTTCCTGGCTTATGAACACTCTTTGGAACAGTGTCCTCTTCTGGAGTGATCCTTGGGGTTCTGTGAAGCATCAAGGCACTCCCGCAGTCAAGGCCAATAACCAGGCTTTCAGCTGTGTTCTGTTATGTCCCTCACCTTGTGCTTCCATCATCCCTTAGCCTTGATTGGCCATACCAACACAGCCACATGTATCCTTTGGAAAATCATGTTTGCAGCCATATTGACGGTGGTGTTTCTACTCTGTAGCAAGTGCCAACACTGAGGGTTTGGCTTTCAAGGGAGAAAGATGAGATGCTGGTTGGTATCAGGAGCATCCTACTCTGACCCTGCCATCTCCTCCTGGATTCACGTGACTCTTGGTACAATCTGACAGGCAATGAATCCACCCTTCCACTTATGTGGATACATTATCGGCCTGGATATGTTATCTCCATACAGTCAGGGCTTGGTCACTGATTGCTGCTCTCCTGTGATACCTGGACTCTGAGGAGTTTCAACAAGAATTTTCTGGATAGGAGGTTGCCAGATAATTTCAATGAACGGTTTGGACAGTTCCATGCCAGTGTATAGATATAAAAATAACTTTTGCATGTTGCTTTTTGTTCTATGATGCTGGCATAAAAGAGCAGTTGACAAATTAGGATAAAAGAGCATATTATCTAAGCAAGAAAGGCTTGACTGGAATAGTGATACTAACTTCACTGCTTTCTAGGCTTGTATTCTGACAATTTACCTGAACATATCGGCCTCATTAGACTCATTAAGGAGATCTATGATAAAGTACTACATATTAACAGCTTGCTAAGGAATAAATAAATTTATATATTTTAACTGAGGTATATAATGGAAAATAAGTGTCTGATAGATCATAGGAGATACTTCAGTGTTCAGGGAATGAGGAAGGCAAAAACGAGTCCAGCAGTGTGGGAGTTGGCCTCCTCTCACCACTGTTGAAGAGAAACATGTCATACATCTGCAACATGAAACAATCCTCCTCGATGATTACGATGGATCAAGACAAAAACAAGGGCATTCTGTAACCATGTCTCTAAAACTGGGTAATATCAGGACATTATTAATGAAAAAATATTTTTTAAAGAAAAAGAAAAACCAATGGAAGAGAACATATTCCAAGTCATAAAAAAGACAAAAATTGCCCTCTTCTCAATTATGTGACTGACTGGTATTTCTCATTCTAGATAAGAACTATTGTGATTACCAAGGATAGAACTAAGTTTACCTCTTCACTGCATGCAATACGGAAAAATGACTTCCTTCCTTGAATAGAAAGGAATCAACCTAAAATAAGAACAAATCCTATTAGTAGTAATTCTTCTGAGCATTCTCTTACTGATACAGCACACATTCATTTATGGTTTGTGGTCATAATTATCACTACAATTTATTACACCCTTTTTGCAACAGGTATGGTCTTTAGCAAGAAGGCACACACAACAATATGATTTAACTTTTGGTATTATGAGTACATGAGACATTACTATCAAGATAAAAGTTGTAATTATATAAGCATGAAAAGTAAAATTTACATGAGAAAAAAAAATTCCTGAAGTTGTATGCACATGATAATATGGACTTCATAATGTCTTACAAATAACTTGCCAAAATTATAAACTTGATCTGATCCAAGACTGAAAACAGTTAATAAACTATTTCTAAGAAACATGCACAAAAATCCTGTTTGAATAAAAAATACATATTGTTTTTAATCACATACAATCAAACATAATTGAAATTAAACTGACACATTACATTCAGCTGTGACAGGAAACACCCACAGTCTTAAAGATACAAAGATGCTTAATTCTTACATGAAAGTACAGGGTGAGACCAGTCACCATATAGAGGAACAAGCTCCCATCTAGTTGGTTTTGATGGCAGCATTGTCGCTGTCATGCTGAATCAAGAACACAGTCATTACCAGTATGAACAAAGGTGCTTACTATACAAATTGGACCTTATAGCAATTCACTTTATATACTAGGGGAGTCAGAGTATCAGAGAATATATTCCCAACCATGACAGTCTAAATTGGTTGCCTAGTACACACATTATAATGTCTGAAGAAAAACCACAGTGTAGATAGATATCCAATGTGGGGCTGGGCGTGGTAGTGCACACCTGTAAGCCCAGCTGTTCAGTAGTCTGAAGCGGGAGGATCACTTGAGGCCAGGATATTCTTCATTGGCAAGCCAAAGAATCAGGAAAAATGGGCTGGAAGCAGGTATCTGCACAGTCTGTATGAATCTAGCTGTCTCCCCGGATGGTGTCTCCAAACCGTAACTAATGCCTTCTTCACTTCTGACTTCCAAATCTCTTGGAAGATAGCTACTGGTGAATTGTATCAAGGAATCATAAATGCAATGGATTCTGGGAAATTTAGTTCCTAACACTACCAACACTGACATAAGACAATCCAGAGATCTAACTCTAACTCTAGATTTTACTGTTCTATCACAAGTCTCTCTTAATTCAAAGCCGATTATCTCTTATCTCTTCCTCCACTGTGAATCTTTTCATGTATTCGAAAGAAACTGAGAGGATGGAAGGCTTTCCCAAATTTCTTACTTTCATAGGGTTTCGCTCAGTGTAACTCCCTTCATGCTTATGAAAGGAACTGGGACAACCGAAGGGTTAGGGTTAGGGTTCTCATAGGGTTTCTCTCCGGTATGAGTTCTTTCATGTATTCGAAAGTAACTGGAACGACTGAAGGCTTTCCCACATTTTGTACATTTATAGGGTTTCTCTCCGGTGTGAATTCGTTCATGTTTTCGAAAGGAACTGGAACAACTGAAGGCTTTCCCACAATCCTTACATTCATAGGGTTTCTCTCCAGTGTGTGTTCTTTCATGTATTCGAAATGAACTGGGAAAATCAAAGGCTTTGCCACATACCTTACATTTATAAGGTCCGTTGCCAGTGTGCTTTATCATGTGTCTTCGAACACTTGCAAGACAAGTCAAGGCCTTCCCACACTCCTTACATTCGAAAAGTTTCTCTCCAGTGTGAGTCCTTTCATGACTTCGAACAGAACTGGCACATCTAAAGGCTTTACCACATTGTTTACATTCATAGGGTTTCTCTCCAGTGTGAGTCCTTTCATGTATTCGGATGTACTTGGAACAACTGAAGGCTTTCCCACACTGCTTACACTCATAGGGTTTATCTCCAGTGTGAGTCCTTTCATGTATTCGGATGTAACTGGAACAACTGAAGGCTTTCCCACATTGTTTGCATTCGTAGGGTTTCTCTCCAGTGTGACTTCTTTCATGTATACGAAATAAACTGGGATAATCAAAGGCTTTCCCACACACCTTACATTTATAAGGTACACCGCCGTTGTGCGTCACCATGTGTCTTCGAATGCCTACGAGGGAAATGAAGGTTTCTCCACATTCCGTACAATCATAGGGTTTCCCTCCAGACTGAGTCCTTTCACGTACTGGAAAGGAGTGGCGATAATCGAGGGCTTTCTCACACTGCTTACGTTTACACGGCTTCTCTCCATATTCCTGATACTCATTTGGTTTCCTTCCACTGTCAGCTCTGATGTGCCTATTAAGGGACGAATGACTCATGCCAACTTCTCCACACGCACTGCTTCCAAACGGTTTTACTGCAGGAGGAGTCTTCTTGTTCAGAACGTGATCTGGAATCTGGATGAAGGTTTCTCCACATTGACTACCTTCCTTACGTTCACACAGTCTCTCTGGAATATGACTCCTGTAAAAAATAAGCACATTATTAATGATGTGTTTATAAATGATTTTATATTTATTAATAGGTATTAGACTTATGTTTTTAATATTATCTGGGAAAGTGTAGGTTTTATGCCCTGTCTCAATTGTTTGAACATGAATGGACTAAATGCTGCAAGATGTCATGACCATACCTATTATCAAAAAATGGTATTCAGGCTGGGTGCGGTGGCTCACACCTGCAATCCCAGCATTTGGAGGCTGAGGCGGGAGGATAGGTTGAGGCCAAGAATTCAAGACCAGCCTGAGCAACATAGTAAGACCCCATCTCTACAAAAACTAGGAAAATTAGGCCGGGCGTGGTGGCTCACGCCTGTAATCCTAGCACTCTGGGAGGCCAAGGCGGGAGGATCACTCAAGGTCAGGAGTTCAAGACCAGCCTAAGCAAGAGTGAGACCCCATCTCTACTAAAAAATAGAAAGAAATGATCTGGACAACTAAAAATATATATATATAGAAAAAATTAGCCGGGCATGGTGGCACATGCCTGTACTCCCAGCTGCTTGGGAGGCTGAGGCAGAAGGATTGCTTGAGCCCAGGAGTTTGAGGTTGCTGTGAGCTACGTTGATGCCACAGCACTCTAGCCCAGGCAACAGAGCGAGAGTCTATCTCGAAAAAATAAATGAATAAAAAAATAAAAATATCTGACCTTCTACAATTCTCTTGAGGAAATTCGCTTTCTTTTGTGAGTGCAAATTACCTTTGATTTCTCCTGGGATTTTTGTACTTATCTTCAATGTTCTGATCTTCCCATTTTTCTCCTAAAATGTAGACCCAGAAACATCATTATTCATTAGCACAAAATTATAGAAAATTATTACACTCTATGTTCATGGTACACCGTGGCCATGCCTGATTTATTAACCAAAGTATTCCCTCTCCACATTCCAAATCACTGAACAGCACTGATGAGCAAGAAGCACTTGTTCTCTAATTTGCTAAGTGAAGGGACGTTGCCATGCTTACCTATAGAGGCCAGGTTCCTGAAGGTTTCCTGCATCACGTCTCTGTACAGATTCTTTTGGGAAGGCTCCAGCAAAGCCCACTCCTCCAGGGTGAAGTTCACAGCCACATCCTCAAAGACCAGTGAATCCTGAAACATCCCACATGCGTAGAGGAGGATGGGTGAGACCGACAGCACTGGGGACCAATTTTTTATTACTACGAAGTTCACATGATGCTGTGGACTCCCAACATTGATTCCATGACTTGGTCCTGAAACTTACTCTCCGTCCACACTCACTTCTGTAACTAGACTAGAACTGAAGTATTTAGTAAAACAACAGCAGAATAGAAACATGCCTCTTGTTGGTGGGCGTATGGGTGCATGGAGCGGCCCAATGTCTCTTTGTACAATGGGTCTATAGCACCCATTGTAACGAAGACGTAGTAAGCGGCGTGCAGAGAAACATTAACATTAGCAGTCCTGAGACTCCGTATCCTTAGAAATGCTTGTTCACAAAGCTTGACCTTTGATAGTATCTGGGAACCGGATTTTGGACAGGATCCCACCAACCTAAATGACAAGAGAGTCATAACTTACTGGAAGAGAATCCCATAGCAAACTGTGGGAAGCAGGACAGGGATAGGAAACCCCTGGATTGTATGTGATGAATTACTGACGGCTGCGTGTGGATGCATGTAAGAGGTAAAAATCCAGAAGGCCCGATCTTAGGGGGCTCCCGACTAATTTATGACCTTCACCTCCAGAAACTCTATCAATTCCCACAGGGAAAATCAGAGAAAAATCACTTCCTGTTTCCAGCAGGAGGAGAGGAAGAGTAGCCATTATGAAGTATGCCCAGAGAATTCTGTTCTTCTTAAGTACTGCCTTCAAAACAAACTATTTCCCAACAGCCTACCAACTGCGATGTTACAGGAGCCAAACCTCCTTGCGCGAGGGGAATATCTAATTCCGTTCCCCTCTATCCCTCCTGCCTCAACAAGGGAGGGGTAAGGATGAGAAATACTTAAGAAAGTCACAACACAGGGACACAGGCTTCCTAAAATGAGGCCAAATTACAGGCCAATGAAATGCTTCCCATATCCCCAAACCTCACCTCCCCATGAGACAACGGAGAGGCTGCCTCACACTGCATTAAAGAACCAACTAATGGGGTGACATGAAGTAGACAATTACTAGGAACACATATTCTACCAAGACTGATTCATGAAGACATAGAAAATCTGAGTACATCTACAACTAATAAAAGAGACTGACACAGTATCAAAATACCCCCCAAAAATGAAAACCCAGGACGAAATAGTTTCACTGCTAAAATCTACCAAATATTTAAGGAAGAATTAATACCAATTCCTCAAACTCTTCCAAAAAATTAAAGAGGAGGGAACATATCCAAGTTCATTCTACGAGGCCAAAATTATGCTGACAACAAAGATATACAAAGACATAACAAAGAAAAAAAGCAGACAAATAGCCCTTATCAATACTGATGCAAAAATCCTCAAATAAGTACCCAATGGTACAGTAATCAAAACAGCTTGGTACTGTCATAAAGGCAGGCTTATAGACCATTAGAATAGAATACAGAGCCCAGAAAGATACCCACGCATAAATGGTAAAATGATTTTTGACTAGAGTGACCGTATTCGTCAATAGGAAAAAAGGACACTTTTCAAAAAGTGGTACTGGGATAATGGAATATCCACATGTTAAAAAATGAAGTTGGAAGGCTGGGGGCGGTGGCTCACACCTGTAATCTTAGCACTTTGGGAGGCCAAAGCAGGAGGATCACTTGGTCTCGAATTTCTGGCCTCCACTGATACTCCTGACTCAACCTCTCAAAGTGCTGGGATTACAGGCTTTAGCCACCACGCTCAACACGGTTACAGATTATTTTGTTCCTTTTCCACTCCCATTGCTTCACTTGACTAGCATGTTTTTAATAATGGGCTAAAGTTCTGGAAAGACACCTCACCCGAGAAGATATAAAGATAGCAAAAAATAACAACAACAACAACAAAAAAAACTCAACCCAAACATATGACAAGATGCTCAGCATCATATATCATTAGGGAATTGCAAATTAAAACAACAATGAGGTACCACCATAAACCTACTAGAGTGGTTGTAAAACCCAAAATACTGACACCATCAAATGCTGGTGAAAATGTGGAGCAACGGGAAGTCTCATTCACTGTTTGGCGTGAATGGGGAACACCACAGCCACTTTAGAAGACAGTCTAGTGTGCCCTTAAGAAGTGAAGTATGGTCTTACCATGTGATTCAGCAATCACACTCCTAGGTATTGACCCAAATGAGTTGAAAACTGATGTCCACACAAGTCTTCACATGAACGTTTTAGCAGCCTTATCCATCATTGCCAAAAACTAGAAGTGACCAATTTCAATGAGTAAATGGATCAAGAACCTGTATTCCATACAGTGGAATATTATTCAGTGATAAAAGGAAATGAACTATCAAATCACAAAGACAGAGAGAGACCATAATGTATACCGCTACGTAAAAGAAGCAAGTCTGAGATGGCTCCTTGCACTATGACTCCAAGCATATATTAATAACATTGTGAAGAAGGCAAAACTGTAAACACAATAAAACCATCGGTGGTTGCCAAGGACTAAGGGGGGTAGGGAGACAGAGGGAGAGGAAGAGCGATGATTAAGTGGAACACAGGGATTTGAAACTCTTCTGTGTAAGACTGCGGTGGTGGATACACAACACATTAATTTGTCAAAACTCACAGAACTGTATGACACAGTGAACCCTAATGTAAAATATGGACTTTAGTTAATACATCGGTTCATCGATTCTCATCATCATCAAATGTAATATACTGGTTCATCCATTGTAACATACACTACATGCAGTCAAGGTGTTAAACGTAGGGGAAACTATTAGCTGGGGAGAAAAAGAACATGGGAACTCAGTGTACTACCTGCTCAATTTTTCTGTCAAACTACAACAGGTCTAAAGCATAAAGACTATTAAATAAAGAAGCAAATAAACTACCATTCCATGGAAGATTCACGACTGTGTAAAACAGAAGGCCAACATGCAATATTACACATAGGATGGCATCATTTGTATAAAATTATTCAAATATAAAATACAATGACA
>CAUYSK010029977.1:0-29785 GCA_963575035.1 Avahi laniger
CTGCGGACTGAGCCTGCGGTCCTCTCTCTGGTCCGTACCTCTGGCCACAGATCCCAGTGAAGGACAGTGGCAGTGCTAGGCAGCATCGCTGGAAGTAAAAGCCCCCAAGTGGGATCCTGGCCGTGGCATGGTCTGACAGGAGGCCACACTCTGGGCTTCCCTGAGCCCAGTGACCTCTGTCATAGGGCTGCCACTCGCAAGGACCCTTGAGGCCTGCGGGACGGTTACAAGAGCGACAGGAAGCTGTGGCCGAGGGACGCGAGCCTTACGTGCTGTGGGCCTCGTCTCCTTGCACCAGGCCGTGTGCTGGGGGCGGGGGTGGGGGGGGAGTCCCCTGGGCCAGTGGGGTTCCCCGCTGTCACCTTCCAAACTGATGTCAGTGGTGGCCTTGGGTGTCGTGTGAGTCTGACTGCCCAGCTGAGCCCAAGAAGCACCCTTGGTGTGCCCCAAACATGTTCGAGTGGGAAAACCCAAAGAAAACCCTTTCTCCCGGTGAATTAGGGCCGAGGTCCGGGCGGCAGGGCGCGGCGCGCGTCCGCCAGCGCTGAGGTGGAGGGCTGCTTCCTCGCTGCCATTCCCCCCTTTGTGAAGAGGAACATTCTCTTAACTCTTTTTTATAGATTCAGAGCCGAAGGAAGAAGATACTGGACGTGTATGCCAACGTGTGCGGAGTGGTGGAAGGTAAGCGCGAAACAGCCGCTGGGGACCCGCACCCGAAGTGGTCCCCACCAACCGCCCGGATGTCCATCCGCAGCGGGAAGGGGCCGTGAGCCCTGGCGCTCCTGGGCGGGCACTAAACAGAGCTGCCCACCGGGCTGTCAGGTGTGGGGGAGACGGGATTTGGCTCCCAGCTATTACAAGGCATCTCCCTCGTTTCCCAGGCACCCAACTGGTGGGACAGGGAGCAGAGCCATGAAGCCTCGCACCCCCAGGGTCCCCAGCGCCCTCAGGCTACTCCGTGCATTGGCGTCATCATCTGGGAACATGACTATTTACCCCATGCTTAGCCTCCCCTCCCCTTCCCTCGGCGGCTCACAGTGTCCAGTGGCCTTGGGAGCCTCTCTCTGCCTTCCAGAGTCAGACTGTCTCAGGGCAACCTCAGTCCGGGTGTGGGCAGGGAAGAGGCAACAGGACTAGGAACATCAACATTGCGGTCTGAAATCGTAATCCTCAGCTCCCAATCCCTGCAAAATCCAGTCTCCAAATTACCTTCTTAGTCACCCCAAAGATAAACCCCTCATGGCACAGGTGTGGGGGTTTTCCCCGCTTCCTGTCTGGCTGGCGTCCGCCCCTCTCCGCAGACGCCTGGTCATCCCCACGCCCCCAAGAGCAGCCCGCTGCGCCCGGGCGGGCCTGCTGGTCGGGTGCTGCGTTGGCCAGACGTAACTCTACTGCGGTGAGTCCCCGGGCCAAGAATTCTTGGCTGCCTGCCTAAAGGTGGCATCTCTCCATAAAAACATGCCCAGGTCAGCCAGCCTCATCAAGCCTGGCACGGCCAGGACTGTCAGCTGTCCAATGCAAGATGGTCGGGGACTTGCATTCCATCTCTCAGAAAGCTCTTCCCTGCTCCAAAGTGTATTAAGAATCTGTACCCCTGTACCCCTGTACCCCTGGGACAGTGGTTTTCCTCTCAGTTTTAAGAACCTCACACACAAGAAGAGCCCCTCCAGTGAGTCTGGGAGGGTGCAGAGCTTGCAGCCCTGTGTCCTCAGCCACCCTGGCAGCCCAGGCACACGTGCCTCCCAATCCCACAGTGAGGTGGAGACAGCCACGGCTGAGAACCTCAGCCCAGCAGTGCCAGCCTTGATGAACCTCAGAGTCACCTGCAGGTCTTAGCACTCTCTCCGCCTACCCAACCTCCACCCCAACGCCCTGATGTAATTAGTCGGGGGCGAGTCCCAGGCATCAATGTCTTTTTGTTTTTAATTGAACTTTTTATTTTGAGATGATCCTTACCATGCAGTGGTAAGAGATAATACAGAGAGATCTTTTGTGCCCTTTACTTAGTTTCCCCTAATGATAACACCTTGCAAAACTATATACAAAAGTCACAACATTGATATTGATATTGGTACCATAAACCTAGAGACAAGTCTCGTCACCACAAGGACTCCTCCTGTTGCCACTGTATGGCTACACTCAATTCCCACACACCCCACGGCCCAGGCGCCCGGAGGCCAGTAATCCGTTCTCAAGTTCTATAATTTAGTCATTTCAAAGATGATATAAAAGTGGAATCGTATAGTATGTAATCAGATTGTTTTGTATATCAATAGTTCCTTTCTATTGCTGAGTAGCATTCTGTGGTATGGATGGACCAGAGTCCATTTAACCATTCGCTCATTGAAGGACATCTAGGTTGTTTCCAGTTAGGAGCTATTAGGAATAAAGGTACTATAAACATTTGTGTACAGGTTTATCTGTGAACATAAGTCATGATTTTTCTGGGATAAAGGCCCAGGAATGTGTTTGTTGGGTAATATGCTAGTTGCATGGTTAGTGTTTTTAATAACTGCCAAACTGTTTTCCAAAGTAGCTATACCATTTTACATTCCCCCTAGCAATGTATGAATGATCCAGTTTCTCCATATCCTTGTCAGCATTTGGTGTTGTTGCTATTTTGTATTTTAGCCATTCTGAGAGGTATGTTGTGATATCTCATTGTGGTTTTAATTTGCGAGTTCCTAATGTTTGAAAATCTTTTCTTGTGTTTGTCATCTGTATGTCCTCTTTAGTAAAATGTTTCTTCATGTCTTTTGCCCATTTTCCAATTAGATTGTGTGATTTTTTGCTGTTGAGTATTGAGAGTTCATTATATACTCTAGATGCTAGTTCTTTGATGGATATGTGATTTGCAAGTATTATCCCCATTTTGCAGCTTGCTTAGCTTGTCTTTTCACTCTCTTAACAGACTCTGTCACAAAGCAAAATTTTAAATTTTTATGAGTCAAATTTATCAAACTTATTATAAAGTTTTCCTTTTATGGATTGTGCTTTTGGTGTGAAGTCTAAGATCTCATTTGGCCCTTGATCCCAAAGGTTTTCTTCCATGATTTTTTCTAAAAGTCTTGCAGTTTTATGTTTTACATTTAAGTCCATGATCAGTTTGAATTAAGTTTTATGTAAGACTTAGGTCAAGGATCATTTTGTTGCCTGTGCATGTCTGATTGCTCCAGCACCATTGGTTGAAAATGTTGTCTTTCTTCCATTGAATTGCTTTTGCACCTTTGTCAAAAATCAGTTTGGCATATTTGTGTAGGTCTATTTTCTGGGGTCTCTGCCCTGTTGCATTGATCTATATGTCTATCCCTCTGTTAGTACCACACAATCTTGGTTCATGTATAATATAATAAGTTATATAATAACTTATATAAGTCCCATTTTATTCTTTATTTTTCCCCTAAAAATCTTGTAGATACCCTATTTCCTTTGCCTTTCCATATAAGTGTTAGAATAATCTTCCCCATATATATATAAAATACCTTGCTGGGATATTGATAGGAGTTGCATCAAACCTGTATATCAATTTGGGGAAATTTGACATTTTTATTATGTTGAGTCTTCTAATCCGTGAACATGGTATATCTCTTCATTTATTTAGATCATCTTTGATTTCTTTCATCAGCATTGTGTAGTTGTCAGAATACAAGTTCTATACATATTTTGCTAGATTTACACATTAAGTATATCATTTATTTTTTTTGAGCAATTATAAATGACATTTTATTTTAGTTTCAGTATTCATTGCTAGTATATAGAAATATAATTGATTTTTGCATGTTAGTGTTGTATCCTGTGACCTTGCTGAATTCACTTGTAAGATCTGGGAGTTTTCTTTTAAATTCTTTGGAATTTTTTACCTAGATAATCACATCTAAATGGGACGGTTTTATTTCTTCCTTTCCAATCTGTATGCTTTTTGTATCCTTTTCTTACCTCCTTGCACTGGCTGTAAGTTCCAGCACTATGTTGACTAAGAGTGGTGAGAGTGGAAATCCTTGCCTTATTTCTGATCTTAAAGGGAAAGCTATTAGTTTTTCACCATTTCAGTTAACTCTAGGCTCTTTATAAATGGTTGACATTAATTTGGTGAGTAAACTTTGAATATCAAATCAACCTGGCCTCCCTGGAATAAATCCCACTTGTCATGATGTACAATTGTTTTTTTATATTGTTCAATTCTATTTGCTAATATTTTGTTAAGGATTTTACACTTATATTCATGAGAGATATTGGGGTGCATGTGTGTATGTGTGTTTTCTTTTGTCTTTGTCTAGTTTTAGTATCAAGTTAATACTACTTTCATAGAATTAGTTGAGAAGTGTTTCTTCCTTTTCTATTTTCTGGAAGAAATTGTATAGAATTGTTGTTAATTCTTCCTTAAACATTTGGTAGAATTCTTCAGTGAGATCATGTGGACCTGGAGATTTCTTTTGGGAGGGATTTTTAAAATTACAAATTCTTTTTCTTCATAATTATAAATCTATTCAAATGATCTACTTTATATTAGGTAAGTTATGGTAGTTTATGCTTTTTGAAGAATTGTTCCGTTTCATCTAAGTTCTCAAATTTATGTGTGTAGAGTTACAGTTGCTCATAGTATTCTCTTAGTATCTGTTTGATGTCTGCAGTGCCTATAGTTGTATCTCCTGCATTATTTTTGATATTGGTAATTTTTGTCTTCTGTATTTTTTCTTTGGCAGTCTCACTAGAGATCTGTCAGTTTTGTTGATCTTTTCAAATAACTGGCTCTGTTATTGATACTGATCTCTGTTGCCTTACTCTTTTCAGTTTATTGGTTATTGCTCTTAATTTTATTATTCCCTTCCTTCTGTTTACTTTGGGTTTATTTTGCTAATCTTTTTGTAGGTGCTTCAGATAGGCACTTAGATTATTAACTTGAGAGTTTTCCTCCTTGGTAATGTATATATTTGTGCTACAAATTTCCCTCTCAGTACTACTTTGTCTGTGTCACACAGATGTTGATATATTGTATTTTTATTTTCATTCATTTTTAAATTTTCTTTGAAACTTACTGTTTGACCCATGAATTATTTAGAAGTGTGTTGTTTAGTTTTCAAGTATGTGAAAATTTTCCTGTTATTGATTTCTATTTTAATTCTCTTGTAGAATACATTTTGTATAATTTCAGTTCTTTTAATTTGTTGAAGTTTAAGGCCATCATTTACGAAGAATGTGTATTCTGGTATTGTTGAGTGGAATGGTCAATAAATGTTGATTGGATTCTATTGGTTAATGGTTTTGATAAACTCTGTATTCTTATTGATTTTCTTCTAATTGTTCTATCAATTACTGAGGGAGAGGTGTTGAATTCTTTGACTACAGTTGTGGACTTACCTCTTTCTCCTTTCAGTTCTATCAGTTTTTGCTTCACATATTTTGGAGCTCTGTTGTTTAGTGCATATTCATTTAGGATTTCTATGTCTTCTTGGTGGATTGACCCTTTTATTGTCATAGAATGTCCCTCTCTGTCTCTGGTAATTTTTTTTCCATTGACATCTACTTTATCTGATGTTATAGCCACTTCTGCTTTCCTTTTCTTGATGTTTGCATGATATATCTTTCCGCGTCCTTTTACTTTCAGCCTGCCTGTATCATTATATTTGAATTGAGTTTCTTACAGACATCATATAACTGGGTAATTTTTAAGTCCACTCTGACAGTCTCTGTCTTTTAGTTGGTATTTAAACCATTTATATTTAATGTAGTCATTGTTACGTTAGGGCTTTAAGTCTACTATTTTATTTTTTGTTTACTGTTTGTTGTCTCTGTTTTTCATTTCTCTGTTTTCTTATTCCTGCTTTCCTGTGGGTCACTTGAAAATATTTTAAAATTCCATTTTGATGTTTTTTGAGTGATGTGTTTGATATGTTTTGAGTGTATCTTTTTCTATAGCTATTTTAGTAGTTCCTCTAGACATTGCATCATATAACTTATCATTTGACTGGTGTTATCATTTTGCCAGTTTGAAGGAAGTGTAAAAACCTTATCTTTCTTTATGTCCCTTTACCTTCCTTGTTTACAGCTGTCATAAATATTTCTTCTGCATATATTTAGAACCACATCAATTGCTTCAACTGCCAAACATAATCCAGAAAACTTAAAAAGAGGAATAAAGCCCATTGTATTTGCCCATACTTTTGCTTACTGTGTTCTTTTGTGATGTTCTAAGTTTCATTCTTTTTATCACTTCTTTTTTGTTTAGAGAATTTCCTTTAGTTATTCTTTTAGGGTAAGTCTGCTGGTGACAAATTCTTAATTTTCCATTATCTTGAAATGTCTTGATTTCCCCTTCATTCCTGAAGGATATTTTTCCTGGGTATGGGATTCTGGGTTTATAGTTCTTTTCTTTCAGTACTTGAAAATAGTGTGCCACTTCTCTCTGGTATCCAGGTTTCTGATGATAAATCCACTGTCATTCTAAATTATTTTGCTCTTCCTCCATAGGTAAGGTGTTGTTTATCTCTGGTTGTTTCTAAGATTTTGCCTCTAGTTTTCAGAACTTTATTTATGCTGTGTCTTGACATGAATGTCTTGGGGTTTTTCCTATTTGGGATTTTCTTAGTTTCTTGAATCTGTACACTTACGTCTCTTTACAAGTTTGGGAAGTTTTCAGTCATTATTTCTTCAAGTACTTTTTCAGCTCCACTATTTTTCTCCTCTCTTTATGAAACTCTGTGACACAAACCTTAGCTCCTTTGTTATAAGCCCACAGGTCCCTGGGGCTCAGTGTTTTTCAGCTTATTTTCTATGATTGAGTGATTTTTATTGTTCTGTTATCCAGCTCACTGATGCTTTCTTCTGTCTTTATTCTGCCATTGAACATACCTCAGCTTTTGATTTTGGTTATCCTATTTTTTCAGTTCTAATATCTTCATTTGGTTCTTTTTAATATTTTCTATATTTTGCTGAGGTTTTATTTTTCATTTGTTTTATGTATGTTCATAATTGCTTGTTGAAACATTTTTATTATGGTTTCTTTAAAATCCTTTTCACATAATCTAACATCTCTGTCATCTCAGTGTTTGCCTCTATTGATTGGCTTTTTCCATTCATTTGTGATCTTCTTGTTTCATGAGTGAGTTTATTTTGAAAGCTGGACATTTTCATGTCATGTTATAAGACTCTGGATCTTATTTAAGCCTTCTATTTTAGAAGGCCCTGCAGCTGTGAGTGGTGCCCTTTGACAGCTCCGTAGCAGGAGAATGGGGGTGAAGGCAGATGCCAAGCTCCCCACTCAGCCTTCATTGACACCCAAGGGGAAGCTCCTTTTTACTGCTAGTTGGGGTCTGAGAGTCTGGCTTTCCACATGATCTCCAGCGACACCATGGGAGGAGGAGAGTTGTTAGTAGCTGGTCACTATGTGTCCTTCCCTGACACCACCTGGCACAGTGTTACCACCCAGTGAGGGTCAAAGTATAGACCCCCCATTCAGCCTTTGATGGTCTGGGTGGGAGTGGCGTCACAGCTTTTTCTGTGGTGTTTGGGTGAATAGAGCAATTATTGTCTAAATGTTTTGTTCTTGCTAGGCTGCTCTTTTCCTAGTGCTTTGGCTAGAAAACAGACTTCTGTTAGAGTTATCTTTTTCTGTGCTTGTTATTATTTCTGGATTGCCGGACACTTCAGCTCCACGTCTGGAATATATGAGGCAAAAGAAAAACCAAGGAACTCACCACCATGCCATTCCTTGTATCCTGGGATTCCTAGTGGGTTTGTCGTCTTCTTTCTGCTATACAGAGTTGTCTTATGTATACCTAATGTTTAGGGTTTTTAGCTTTACTTAGTGGGAGGAATAGGGAAAAGTATATCTGCTCCAACTTCCAGATGTAGAAATACATCCATTTTTAAAATGCTCCTAGGTGAGTCTAATGTACAGTTAGGGCCAAGAACAATTAGGCCACTTTGTTGGCAGTGACTTGGTTCACATATCCCCAGCCTTGGGCTGTCATTGAGAGCACCGTTCATAAAGTTGACTACTGTCCCCATAAAGGGACATCATATTGTTCCTTTGACCCCCTCAGCCCAGTCCCATGTAAGGCAGGGTTACCCAACTAAGGATAACCTATACTGAAGTCTTGAAGGACTGCTAAAAATGGTGGCCATGAGGGGATTACTATAACAGCCAATATTAGCAGTTATTTTCCTAGTGGGGGTGGGTCATTACTGGATTGGGGTACATACAGAGGCTTCTCTTGTGGCTGGCAATGCGTTGTGTTGTTTGTCTTAAGCTGTGCATTTGTTTTGTGTGGCTTTCTGCATCTGTGTTTTGTTTTAGAATTTTTAAGAAGGTTTTAAAAATAATTTTGAAAGGTATTAGGCTTCTGTTGATGGCCATTTGTGACATCTGACCGTGCTATTGGTGTCTGTAGGTCTCAGCCCCACGGAGCTGCCCTTTGATTGCCTTGAGAAGACGAGCCGAATGCTCAGCTCTACGTACAACTCCGAGAAGGCCATCGTGAAGACGTGGCGCCACCTTGCCGAGAGCTTCGGACTGAAGAGGGATGAGATCGGGGGCATGACAGACGGCATGCAGCTCTTTGACCGCATCAGCACAGCAGGCTACAGCATCCCCGAGTTGCTCACAAAACTGGTGCAAATCGAGCGGCTGGATGCTGTGGAGTCCTTGTGCGCAGACATCCTAGAGTGGGCAGGGGTGGTGCCACCCACTTCCCAGCCACCTGTGGCTTCCTGAGGAGCAAGCCTGTGGCCTGTCCTCCCAGGACCAGCCAAGGACCTAACGAGGGCCCTGCAGCTGTGAATGGTGCTGACAGACCACCAAAAATCGAGGCTTTTCTGATAGGCCACCATGTGCCTTACACTGTTCAAGGAGCTGGAGGAAATGAGGCCTATCTTCCAGCCTAACCAAAGGTAAAGGATTAGAGGTAGGACCCTCAGCAGCTCACCTGTGCTTCACCAGGTAGAGTAAATGTTTATTCACTCATCTAGCCCACCAGCCCACCATTGACTCATTCAAGAGACACTGCTGGGTACTCAAATGAACCGAACCACGTGGGGATAACAGAGGTGAAGGATCTGGCCCCTGTATTTAAGGAGCTTGCACTCCAGTGGGAGGCAAAAGGAAGGCACGTTCACAAACCACTTTGCCGTAAGACATCAAACAAGTCGAGTGAAGAGATGCTAAGAAAATGTAATATAAGTTCCGAGGGGAAGATGGCTTCCCACTGGGTGGTGAAGGAAGGCATCCTCATGAAGAAAGCAAATGCAAAAGTTTTGGTCAAATGCCTGTAAAAGCAGACACCACACTCATGCATTGTTTTGGGTTCAGTACAAGTCTGTTAACGTCATTAGGATAACTTTACCTGAGGTCATCTATGTTCCTACAGGCCTTCCGGTCAACAGTGGAAGAGCTCACTCTGCTGTTTCATGTTGCCAATATGCAAGGCGTGCGTTTGTCCAATCAAGCAGATGAGCAGCAGCCAGTGTTGTTTACTGCCCGAGTCCTAGGCCTGGGGACCCTGGGGTTCAGGATTGCATGTGAATGGCTTTCCATCCTCATCCACAGGCAGATTTGACCCTTTGAGGGGCAGCAGTGCTCAAGGACACAGCAGTTTAGATTATCATGTGTCAGCCTGTGTTTTTGCTTCAGTCAGACATGAGCGATCCACTCTGCTTAGAAAGGGAAATGATGACTTCTGAGAACTCAGTCACGCACAAGTCTAGGTTCCCAAAGTGTCTGAGCCTGCGGCCGAGCCTCAGCATGGGAGTCTCAGGCTCAGCCTTCCCAGCCCGTCAGTGGGGAGCCTGGCCTCAGAGTCCTGGGAGCCTCTCTGTCCCTCAGCCTCAGTTTCTCTTCTGGAAAGGAGAGGTTAGTTGGTGATTCCATAATCAGGGAAGTAATGTTCAGGTGAGCAAAATGAAAGTGGAGCTGTAGGAAGTGAAAACAGTGTGGATCATCAAGTAAAATGGGAATAAAAACAGAAAAACTCAGAATTGGCATTTTCACAGTAACTGCAATTGTTTGGCATAACATTTATGTTAATAAACCGGCATTGTTCTTGGCAGATTCTTGTAATCCACCTGTAATTGCCAAGAGCTCAGAAACCAGGCAGTGACCACTGCTGAGCTCCCTGAGGACAGATCTGACAGCGATTCTTCCTTTAAAAAGTCACTGACTTATAAAGCAAAGTTTTTAAAATTACAGTCGCATGGCTGAACAAATGTTTTGGGGGGAAAATCAGTCATGTCTTTATCACCAACAAGCAATTTCCTGCCAATGAATGCAGAACATACTGTGAGAGGATCATAATTAGGTCCTGAATATTTAATATCATCATTTACTGTGTCTGTTTGCTGCTGTTTTTCAGAACCTATTTGATAAATCCTGTAAGCTAAATACTCCATGGCAAAGCTTAATTATCCTTTTAATTCCTCTTTGAAATCCTTTCCCTGCTTTGTGATAATGATGATGAGAGTCTCCTCTTAATTACACTGCAGATGTCACTTGTGACGAGCAGGCTGTCCCTAGATAACAGCATGCACCCTCCTTAGAACAGTGTATTCAGTGAAGGGAGGGTGTCTGTCCCTGGGCCGGGTGCTTGGCCTGGTTCTGTGCTACTAGGACTCTGGGGCCAGCAGGCCTGCTGGCATCAGGCCATGGTCCATCGGCTCTCGACCTGCCATTTTTAGGGAGCTAGTCCTTATATAGTTACACATTTCTTGTCATTTATTTATTTGGAAACAAATCAAAGAATGATCTGATGATCTTTAGCCTACATCATGGAATTCATAATCAATGAAGCCATAATGATTCTCACTGACCAAACCTGGGGCCCCACGCTGCCATTTTTGTATGGAGATAGTCATTATTTTGAAATAGTTAAAAACATTCAGAAAATACCCCAGGCTAAGTCTGTGGCCCTTTGCCAGTGAAGTCTTAATTGTCAATATTTTTGTCTAATTCTGTATATATAACTTATTATATTTTATAATCTCAATAAACACTAATAAAAAGGAGATCTACAGACTGCTGCAATGTGAGCTCTTTGTGTTTGTGGTGAGGAAGGCAGTGAGTGGATAAGCTTCTGTTGCTGTGTTCCTGGTTACTGCACTGTGTATGATAGGACTATAGGATTGCAACCAGCCATACATGAAGTGCCTAAAATGTTGTGGCCTGGACTACTCACTTGGCAGAAGCAAGTATTATAAGGAGAGCATGTGAAAAGTTGACCGAAAAAGATCCTATGAGAACATACACATGTACTAGTGTTCTCTGCCTCCCTAAATATTCTACAATGGAAAGAGTTGAAGAAGCACTCCAAGTAGCCATCAACAACAACAGAGGATTTGGCTGACCTTACAGCATAATTATTTACCTCTTTTTGGAAATACTGTTAAAAACAAATTTAATAACTCAAAAATTAACATAAAAGTCTCATTCACTAAAAAAAAAAAGAAAACCATCTGAAACATTGCTTTCCAAGTTGCCACCATTAGTTCATTTAGGGCATGTGTACCTTGCTCCTCCACCAAGACCACCACCTTGGCTGGTCCCAGCCTTGACTTCCTCATGTTTAGTACATGGGTCTTTGACACAGGTTCCTATGTTAATACAATTCATGAGGAACTGTATTACTTAGTTACTGCTGTATGAAAAACTATCCCAAAATTCAGTTCTTAAAGCAACAATCATTATTATTGAAGCTCAGGGGTGGGTAGGGGTCAGCAGACCTGCAAATCACATGCAGGGAGATAGAGCAGAAGATGAACTTCTGAGATAGGATTCTGAGAAGCTTCAAGAGAAAAACTCTACCTCAAGAAATGAAATTACCGTTCTAAATGAAGAAGATAAGGTGGGCGTGGTGGCACGCACCTGTAGTCCCAGCTACTCAGGAGGCTGAGTCAGGAGGATCTCTTGAGCCCAGGAGTCTGAGGTTGCAGTGAGCTAGGCTGACGCCATGGCACTCTACTCATGGCAACACAGTGAGACTTTGTCTCAAAAAAATAAAATAAAATAAAAATTAAAAGAAATGAAGAAGACAGCATTTCTAACTTGAAACTAGGGAAATTAAATGGATCTCAGAAAGAAGTATGGCAGAAATAGGCAGGAAGAAGTTGTAGTCCAGGAGATGGTTGAAAATATAAAGAAACACATTTCAGAATTAAAAATCAAAACTTCTTGTAATTTTTACTAAGAATAGATCAACACTTGAAGAAAACCTTGTTCTAATATAGGCAACCAAATTTTTAGTTTTGTATCAGCGTATTTTTAATATCAAAGCAATCTTTAGAAAGACAGAAATAATTCCCTTCTGATTATAGCCAAGTTGATTACATGCAAAATGCCTTTCATAAATTCATCCTTCATGAAACTTACCATTGCCTTCATGGACATACCACCACATGGTTAAGATTTTCTTTTTCCTTTTTTCTAACTTACTCTTTCCTAAAAAACCATTTACTACACAATATTCTTTCTCATACAAAATTATTTCTTTTTTTTTTTTTTTTTTTAAACGCAGGGTCTCACTGCAGCCTCAAACCTCTGGGCTCAACGACCCTCCTGCCTCAGCCTCCCAAGTAGCTGGGACTACAGGTGTGTTCCACCACTCCTGGCTAACTTTTCTTATTTTTTTTATAGAAACAGAGTCTTGCTATGTTGCCCAGACTGGTCTTGAACTCCTGCCCTCAATCAATCCTCCCACCTTGGCCTCTCAAAGCCTGGAATTACAGGCATAAGCCACCACCATATCAGCCTCTCTTTTCTTTGTAACCTTCCTTACCAAAAATACATCTTCATAGCCATAAATTTGTTTACATCTCTCTCCTACTTACTAGGTCCTTTCTATGTTATTTCTATTTCCTTCCTAAATCCATATTTTGAAACAACTTTTACATAACAACAGAATTAGGCAAAATCATTTTTTCTCAACAAAAGCATATATTAAAAATTAAGTTGGTGGACAAAACATCTAAATAAAGAAAAACTTGAGCTATAAAGTTTTTGTCTTTGACTTTTATGTACAATCTCTTATATTGAGATTCAAAGCCTATTTGTTTAAAACATATGGAACACTTGCAATTTTTAATTAATAATTTAAAATTTTTTGATTTCGTTCCAAAACAATAAAATGTCCCTTGGTGTGTCATTTGTTCACACACAATTTCATCTTCAGAAGTCCAGCACTGGGAGTAGGAGGAGAAAGGTTAGAGGTTCAAGCTCCCTTACAGAGTCCTGGAAAGGAGAGACAGATTAGTAAATCACATGAACTAAATTATAATTTACCACATCTTAGCATTGATCTTCAAATCTTTGTAAAGATTTGTACTGGCAATATTCCGATTAGCTCTTTGGGTAAGAATGTTGGTGTAGCTGTTCTCACTCTGCAGACAGGGAAATTCCAGGAGGTGCTACTGACAAGGAGTGGGAGGAGCTGAAACACCTGGCCAGGGCGCAGAGGTTTTTCAGATGAGGGTGTGTGCCTTGGCAGGCGCACCTGCCATTCCTGTGCCTGCACCCAGGGGTGACTTGCCTGGACTCAACGGCTGCCTGGCTTTTGAAAGAGAAGAAAAGGTCAAGAGGCCCTTGCTTGCCTGATGATACCAGCTGAAGCTGCTGGCGAGTCCCATCCCGCAGGGCACACGCTCCCTGGAAGGGACCTGCCGGGACAACCAGGGCATGTGTACCTTGCTCCTCCGCCAAGATCGCCACCTTGGCTGGTACCAGCCTTGACTTCCTCAGGTTTAGTACATGGGCTTTGACACAGGTTCCTATGTTAAATACACTGTCACTTCCATCAAGATACAAAAGGCAAAAACAAAGATTTCTCCTCCTATCCTCTTCAGTCAGCTCTTTCCTCTGTTTGCTCGCTTCAGGCTTTTCAGAATGGACATATTCAGTGTCTCAGAGGCTCGTTTTTCTCACAAAAGATGTTCTAATTCCAGTTGGGTTGTGCATTAAATGTCCATTCTGTGCCTCATGGAATTGCAATGCTAGCTCAAATTTGGGCGATTATGTCTTCCAAAGTGCCTATCCAGCCATTTTCGCATCATTTAGGAGTGAAGCAGGTGAGTCAGTCCAGCTCCTGGAAGGAGGCAGATGCACCCTCTAGGTGAGTGATTCATGAAGGAGCTGTTTACAAAGAGAGGAGTGAGGTCCAGGGAAACCACAAGGGGCAGTCCCTGGACACTCAGAGCTCTGTGTCCCGAGGGAAAGAACTCCAGAGAGGTAAATGCGCTCCCACCTCCTGATGGCGCTCCCCATCAGCTAAGCCCCACAGGAGGCCCATACAGGTCAACCTTCCAGGTCAGGGAAGGATGGATCTGGAGGGGCCCACAGACGATTCCAGCCCAGCCAGTGAGGCCAAAACAAGACCTCCTGAATCTAGTCTCTCTTCACTAAAGCAAACGACTCAGAGAGAGGACTGCACACATGCCAGCCTCAGGAATCTGGCACGCATGGGTCCCATGCCAGCCCTGCCCTTACTGGTTATGTCTAGATCTTCACCTCCTCATCTGTGTCAGGGATAGAACAAGGATTTAACTGTGGCTTTGTGCTAGAGATTGAAAGAGGCAATGTCTGAAAAGCACTTGGCCCAGTGCCGGGTGAGTGCTCAATAAATAGTGCACATTCTTGTCACTAGTCCATCTTCATCTTGCATAACTGACAATAGCAGCCACAAAGAACGTTCCAGTTTGGTCTCATCTCAACTGGGTGCTATGGATTTGCCATGAAATACTTTTAGAGCTTTATGTAAATAACTGTAGGCCTTGTGATACAAACTCTTTCTTGGGCAAATTTCATGGATTTGAAAGTTGTATCATACATTTCTTTACATACATTTAAAGGCTTGCTAAAGACTTGAAAAGTATAGAGGATGGGTCGAAATGAAATATAGGTGGCAATAAGGAATTAATTGAATACTACTGGATTCAGTAACAAGTTATCTCGATGGTACTATGTGAAGAAGAGAAGATCTTCATCACCCCACCCCATTTGCACCATCCTTGGGTCTCTACCTCACACCCTTTCTGCATTCCCAGATCTGTGCACAGTGCTGTCTACCGAGGGAAGACTGACACTCCTCAGATGCTCACCTCTTAGTGCCAGGCCGCCTTAGGGGTTCAATAACTTAGGGAAGAATGGAGTTACACAGAGATGGCAAAAGAAAGATGAGGCCAGAGAAGAAAATGAAGGGGCAGTGGACATCAGAAGGGTAAGGAGGACACCAAGGGATGGAAAAGGGATGTCAAGTGGATGCAGGAGGTGAGAGAAAGGAATATGGGGACTTTGTCTGTCATGACAGAGCAAATGGGTCCACAGAGGGTGGAAAGGTTGAGCAGGTAAGCAAGAGAGAGAGAGCACATGGCTTTGGCTAATAACACCTTTTCAAGAGCTTCCACTTTTGGAGAATTCCCAACCCTTAAAACCCTTTGCTGGCACAGGGTTCCGTCTCTTCATCAGAAAGGTACCAGCTTTGCATTTGTATATGGGCATACCTCATTTTATTGTACTTCCCTTTGTTGTGCTTCACAGATAATGCGTTTTTCACAAATTGAAGGCTTGTGGCAACCCTGCATCAGAAAGTCTATTGGAAGCATTTTTCAAACAGCATGGGCACACTTCATGTCTCTGTGTCACATTTTGTAACTCTCACACTATTTCAAGCTTTTTCATTATGATTAGATCTATTTTGGTGAGCTAAAATTTTATATATAGATATACATATATACATATAGAATTTTATATATAAATATATATATCTAGAATATAAATATATATGTAGCTAGAATTTTATATATAGAGAGAGATATGTATAGAAATAAATTTAAACAAGGAGGTGAGAGACCTCCACAAGGAAAACTGCAAAACACTGATGAAAGAAATTAAAGAGAACACAAATGGAAAGATATCCCACGCTCATGGGAAATTAATATTGTTAAAATGACCATACTACCCAAAGCAATCTGCAGATACAATGCAAGCCCTACTAAAATATCAATGTCATTTTTCATAGAAATATAAAGAGATCTTAAAATTTATATGGAACCAAAAAAGATTCCCAATAGTCAATGCATCCTATGCAAAAAGAACATAGTTGGAGGCATCACTCTATCTGACTTCAAAATATATTACATGGCTATAGTAACCAAAATGGCATGGTATTTGTATAAAAACAGATACATAGAATAATGCAACAGAATAGAGAAGCCAGAATATAATCCACGCATTTACATCCAACTGACTTTTGACAAAGATGAGAAGAACATACACTGGAGAAAGGTCAACCTCTTCAATAAATGTTGAGAAAACTGGATATCCATACGCAGAAGAATGAAACTGGACCCCTATCTCTCACCATATACAAAAATCAACTGAAGATGGTTTAAGACTTAAGCATAATACTTGAAACTATAAAACTACTAATAGAAAACACAGGGGAAACACTGCGTGACATTGGTCTAGGCAAAGATTTTATGGCTAAGACCTCTAATGCACAGGCAACAAAAACAAAAATAGACAAATGGGACTATATTATACTAAAAAGCTTCTGCACGACAAAATAAACAGTCAATAGAATGAAGAGACAACCTGTTTCGTGGAAGGAAATATTGGCAAACTATTCATCTGACAAGGGACTAATATCCAGAATATACAAGGAACTCAAACAACTCAACAGTAAACAAAGGGCAGTATTATGAGCTGGACGTGACCCTCCAGCTCAGACCCCATTTGGTGCAATCAGAGTAGCCCCAGTTCTCAAATTCCAATAGAATTAACAACTCTCCTCTTCTCCACTGCCCCCTCCCCATAGTTAAAGGACAGTTCCTGACGCTGCTCACCTTTCACCAGCTTCAGCCATCTGCCTCTAAGCTTTACTCTGAGCACCCATCAACTCAAACATTTCTATTGTGGATGCATCACAGAAAACATTTTGAGGGCAGTGCTGCACAGCATATCCACTTTATTATATGCATTTGTCTTTATACATCACATCGCATAACAACCCAGTGAATTGTTCCTTCCATAGACCATACCCAGATAGTCCCTGCTTCCGTATTCCCAGAGCTTTGAACAGAATTAGTTTTTGCTTCAGCTCTGAAACTATCTTTGACTTTAATTTGGTCTTAAAATTTATACATACATATTAATATATATTTATATATACACATACATACACACACATCCATACATACATGTGTATATATAAATGCTATATATATATATCATACTTAATACAAAATGGTAGAAGCATTTCTTTTAAAATCAGAAACAAATTTAAGGTGCCATTCATCATTACTGTTTAGTACTGTTCTGGAAGATCTAGTTAAGGTAATTAAACATAAAGCAAATAAGAGGCATATCTGATAACAAAGAGGCAAAATTATTTGTAGCTGATCTGATTATCTACCCAGAAAAATATGAGCCACTGAAAAGTTTTAGAATGAATAAGAGAGATCAGAAGGATGGCCGGACCAGAAACTAAGTGCCAACCGCATACCTGTGCCTTTCCCACACACCACCGTCAGCCTTGTGCCCATGGCTGGAGACCACTGGGCAAAGGGGCGCACTCATGGGCTCTGCATGTGGCCTCAGGGACAGGCATCCCACAAGCCTGCTGGCATACACAGGGCCTGGAGAGAGTGTCCTGCTTCTCAGGACAAGTACCCAAAAAAACCAAATGGGAAATGGAACACCATCTGGAAGACTCAGAGAACAAAACTATTTCTAAAAATTAATTGCTACAGAGACCGAAAAGAAATAAGAGTGGGAAGTCATTTTTTACAAAAGTCATTAAGATGAACAAGTTGAAGATTAGACAAAAGGGAAGTTGAGTGCAATGAAGACTTTTTAAAAGACCTAAAAATGCAATTTAGTAATGTGAACCTTTGCTGGCAACAATAAAGACCAGAATGATCTATTGCAACACTGAATGAGTAGAGAAGACAAGGACAAGAGGGGGTTGGGGACAGGCTTTGCTGCTGTGAACCTTTTGCTGTGTTACGCTCTTTTCTTGTGGATCAACCTTGTCAGAGATTTGCTTTTTCTCTTTTTAGTCTTTTCATAGCACCATCTTTCAGTATTGTTGATCCTGTTTTATGTCTTTATTTTCTGTTTTATTAATTTTCTTATCTTTACAATATTCCTCCCTTCTGCTTTATTTATATTTACTTTACGGTTTTCTATCTTCTTTGGATGTTTGGCTCACATATTTTCTTTCCTAATAATTCAGCCCCACACTTCTCTCTAAAAATCTTTTTAGTTACCTGAATGACACAAGATTTGGTAAATAGTGTATCTGTTATTGTTTAGTTTTAGATGAGTATTTTCTAATGTCCAGTATGATTTTGTCTTTGATCCTTTGGTTATTTAGAAGAGTGTTTTAAATTCTCTAAATATGTACAAGTTTTTAAGTTATCTTTTTGTTATTGACTTTTAACAATTGCACTGTGGTCAGAAAATGAAGGGGCAGGGCCTAGAAGAAAGGATGGATGGATGGAAAGAACGTGAGTGAGGTGCCCGAAGCTGCTTGTTTGCTGAGTGCAAAGGTCAGCTGAAAACAGCTGACCGGTATGGAAGTTGTTAAAGAAATTGACAAACGGCCCTGACCCTTTGCACGTGTCCTTGGAAATAAATACAGGGAGGAGCTTGGTTGAGGAGGCCATTTTCTCCTTTAAATTGTGGTCTCTTCCCTTCTCTCTAAACACTATGTGTTTCGAGTAATTATTTATTCCTCTGCTACTGAGCTCAGGAGTAAAAAAGCAGCCACAACAAGTGGTGACCCCGACGTGCTTTGGGAATCCGCATGTCCTGTGAGTGTTCTCACCATCTGGACTGCAAGGGGAATCATCCAGGTAAGGGACAGTCCTGCCTGCTCCTTTGGGAAAGGGACCGACACGTGTAGTTTCAGAAGGGGATTTCCTATATGGAGCAGCACCTGACAAAAGATCAGCAAATTTATCCATACACTTTGCAAGAACTCTTACAAGCTGCCCAGTGTTCTGTGGAACCAAAAGCTTTACAACAACTCTTATGCTCATTGATACAGCATTGCCCCTGGTTCCCAGATGAGGGCACATTAGATTTAGAGCTCTGGGAACAAGTAGGGAAGAATTTTAAGAAGAATCTTAAGCAGGGGGTTCCGGTGCCCCTTGCCATGTTAACTGCATGGAGCCTGGTGCGAACGGCACTGACTCCCTTGCATATTCCTACGGATTCTAATCCTTTGGAACCTGCTCCTTCTCTGCTGTCTGCTCCACCAGAGGAGCTGGCATCGCCTGCCATAAAATTCCCCAAATCCTGAGCCATTCTCTCCACTGTAGCCTTCTGCAGTTCCACAGGAGCAGCAGCTACCACCACCCTCCTCCTCCCCTCTTAAAGGGGATCTCTATTCCTCCCCTGGTAAACCATCTGCTTTCCAACATTGCTTGGAGAGGGCTGATCTTTATGGGGATGATATTTGCTAGAACAATGGAATCTTCTTCTAACTATTCAATCTTTTCAATAGGGGCCCCTGCTCAGGTACATCCAATACAACCCACACGTTTACAATGGACTACTAATTCGCCCATCTGGATGGAGCAGTGGCCCATTAAGCAGGATAAATGAAAACATTTAAAATCTTTTGTCCAGGACCAACTTAAAGTGGGACATATAGAACCTTCCCTGAGCCCATGGAATACTCCTGTATTTGTCATACCTAAAAAGAACAAGAAGTGGTGTTTAGTCCATCAATACATGAGTGGATTAATAAAATGTGGTATGTGTATACCATGGAGTACTATTCAGCTTTAAGAAACAATGGTGATATAGCACCTCTTGTATACTGCTGGATAGACCTGGAACGCATTCTGCTAAGTGAGATATCCCAAGAATGGAAAGACAAGCACCACATGTACTCTCCATCAAATTGGTATTAACTGATCAACATATAAGTACACATATAAGAATAACATATATTGGATGTCGGGCAGGGGGGAGGAGGGGACAGGTATATGCATACACAAAGAGTGTGATGTGCACCATCCGAGGGATGGACACACTTCAAACTTGGACTGAGGGGGACAGGGGCAGTATAGGTAACCTAAACATCTGTACCCCCATAATATGCTGAAATAAAAAAAAAGAATTATAAGAAAATGAAACAGCTTATTGCTAAGATGGAGAAAGTTTGAGTAGTCTGGATAGAAGATAAAAACAACCACAACATTCCCTTAAACCTAAGCCTAATCCAGAGAAAGGCCCTCTTTTCAATTCAAAGCTAAGAGAAAGCTAAGAGAGGTCAGGAAGTGGAAGAAGAAAAGGCTGAAGCTAGAAAGACATTGGTTTGTGAGATTTAAAGAAAGAAGCTGTCTGCATAACATAACAATGCAAGGTGAAGCAGCTAGTGATGATGTGGAAGCTGCAACAACTTATTCAAAAGATCTAGCTAAGATAATAGATGAAGGTGGCTACACTAAACAACATATTTTCAGTGTAGACAAAACGACCTTCTATTGGAAGAAGATGCCATCTAAGACTTTCAGAGCTAGAGAGGAGAGGTCAATGTCTGGCTTTCAAGCTTCAAAGAACAGACTGACTCTCTTGTTAAAGGCTAATGCAGCTGATCAGTTTAAGGTGAAGTCGATGTTCATTGACCATTCCAAAAATCCCAAGGCCCTTATGAATTATGCAAAATATATTTGTGATCCATAAATGGAACACCAAACCCTGGATAAGTGCATGTCTGTTTAGTGTATGGTTTATTGAATATCTTAAGTCCACTGTTCAGACCTACTGTTCAGAAAAAAAAAGAGATTCCTTTTAAAATATTACTGTTGATTGACAATGTACCTGTTCACTCAAGAGCTCTTATGGAGACATACAAGAAGATTAATGTTGTTTTTATGCCTGATAATACAACTATTTTGCAGCCTCCTTTGTCTTTCAAGTCTTATTACTTAAGAAATACATTTGATAAGGCTTTAGCTGCTATAGATAGTGATTCTGCTGATGGATCTAATGAAGCAAATAGAAAACCATCTGGAAAAATTTATCATTCTAGATACCATTAAGAACATTTCTGATTCATCTGAGTGCAAAATATCAACATCAACATTACAAAGTTGATTCCAGTCCTCGCAGATGACTTGGAGGGATTCAAGACTTCAGGGAAAAAGTAATGCAGTTGTGGTGGAAAAAGCAAGAAACCTAAAATTTGAAGCGGAGTTGCAAGATGTGACTGAATTGCTGCAATCTCATGATAAAGCTTGAATGGATGAGGATTTGCTTCTTATAGATGAGCAAAGAAAGTGATTTCTTGAGATGGAATCTACTGGTGAAGCTGCTGTGATCATTGCAGAAATGACAACAAAAGATTGAGAATATTACATAAACGTAGTTGATAAAGCATCAATAGGACTATAGAGTACTAATTCCAATTTTAACAGAAGATTTGTGGGTAAAATGGTATAAAACAACATCACGTGATATAGAGAAATCCTTCACGAAGGGAAGAGACAATCTATGCAGCATACTTCACTGTTTTCTTGTTTTGAGAAATTGCCACAGCCCACCCTAACCTTCAGCAACTACCACCGTGATCAGTCAACAACCATCAATATCAAGGTAAGACTCTCTACCCACAAAAAGATTATGATCCATTGAAGGCTTAGATGGTTTGTTAGCAATTTTTTATCAATAAATAATTTTAATTATGGTATGAATATTGTTTTTTAGACATACTACTATTGTACACTTAATAGGCTACAGTATAGTATAAACATAGATTTTGTATGCACTGGGAAACCTAAAAATTTGTGTAACTGGCTTTATTGCAATATTAATTTTATTGCAGTGATCTGGAATTGAATCTGCAATATCTTTGAGCTATGCCTGCATATATTTTCACTAAGCTTTATGGGGCTAAATAGAAGTGCCGTTAATCATCATTTTATAGATTAAGCATTTTTGACTCAGGGAGATAAATGAAAAACCTAAATTCATGCATTTATTAAACGGTGAAGCTTTAAACCAAACTCAGGTCTCTCTTAGTACAGAGTTGTACTTTTTCCACTATGCTATGTTATTTCCAAATAAAAAGATCTGACATAATTTGAGTGTTCTAGTGGTAACTGTGTGTATAAGACTCTTTCTCAAGAAGATAGGGAATGTGTATATATCAAGACCAAAGCCAAATTCAGAGTATGTTGTAAAACACTAAATAACTGTCAGGAACAAGGCAACATGAATAATGATTTAGGCATCATAGAAATGCTGAATTTTTGTGATATTCTGTAAGTTTTTTAGTAAACAAGATATGAGGATATATTACAATGCACATATTCCTCAATTCTCAATCCCTCATCAGAACACACACATACACACACACACACACACACACACACACTATTCT
This sequence comes from Avahi laniger, assembly GCA_963575035.1. Taxonomy (NCBI): domain Eukaryota; kingdom Metazoa; phylum Chordata; class Mammalia; order Primates; family Indriidae; genus Avahi; species Avahi laniger. Next base: position 22,374 of record CAUYSK010029977.1, read on the forward strand.
GTAGCTACCAAGGATTGGAGTTGGTCAATCTTATTACAAACACGAACATCTATCAAAGCAGCAAGAAAAGGTGTGACTGACCATTGACAACCTACACTTCCACTGCATTTGAACATTCCCCAGTGAGTCCCATTACTTATTTGCCTTAAAAGTTTCATGATGTTTAATCACATGTCAGAAGAAAGGCATGTGAGCTTAATGGACCTAATAAATTCGATTTGATGTTCTCTCAATTTCTAAACAGTGATTTCAAGAAAACGTAAAGTCTTACTGTTCAACTGAACAATTAAATACTGAAAGAGTCTTTCATTCTACATCATTTCATATGCAGTTCATTTCCTAGACTTTCTACACCAATTCACTCCATCATATTTCCAAAGCTTTCATTTAAATAGTGAATGATGAAAATAATTATCAGATTCTCTCTGAAACTACAAAATCTTAAATGAAAACGGATGCTTGAAAACACCATACCAAAACTTTTGTTTGTTGTTTTCAGGTACAGTTGCTCTTACCAGCCCAAATTATATAGCCTGAGGGGCCAGATCTTCATAAAATCTTTTACTGTTTAAAAATTGTGCTGTCTTCAGAATGATTGTTGTTTGAAATGCATTGATTTGGGCACTGTAAATGAAAATATATTTAGTAGGCAGTAAATTTTAATCATTAATATTTTAGATAAAGGCAATGACTCATCTAAGAAAAAAAAAGAAAGTTAGTGAAAAGGAAGCAATGTCAGGGTAAAGTCAAAACAACTGCTTCTTAAGAAGATAAGAATGTCACACCAGACTCAGCATTTCCCAATCTAGTCAATAGCTTCCTATAAAAGAAATGCCAAATGAAGGAACTATGACTAAAAATAGAAGTCTGTGATTGAATCCTATTATCTCCCTGTGCCCTTTAGTTATTATGACAGACAGTAGGGCCTCTGTAACTTCATTACTTGTGTCTTTTCATTTTTAAACATAGATATAATTTTCACTTGCATGCTACTTAAACGTTTCATACTCTTGGAGTTACTTTAACATGCATGAAAAGACTCCTAGAAAATATAACAATAAGAATAATTTTCTCTGAGTTCATTGCATCTGTCACAAAATTCAGGAAACTGAGAAAAAAAAAACCTCACAGGCAATTCTGTGTGTTCTTATATAAAAAACTGGTATGTAAATATTTGTAGCTTTGTGATAAGTAATGTCATCCAGCAGCAATCCAACCAATCAAGACACAACTGGTGAATCAAAAATGGTAACAGAGCAACTCAGTGATAGGCTAAAATTTTTGTAAAGTCAAACCATGAGAAGTCATGCTCAGTAGTGTACTTCTTTATTAAAGTTTTTATCAAATATCATACTAGGTGAGTCTTCAAAGAAAAAAATGATTTAATGCAATTTGCTTGTTCTGATCACTAATGCCAATTTGCATAATAAAGAAGCACATATTTGACAGGCTGCTAAATATTACTCTTGGAACCTATTACTAGGAAATACAGATTTCTGAAATTTAATTCCCTAAGCTTAATGAACCTAGTAAATTTGATATGATGTTTTCCCAAGTTAATATGTTAAGTCTAAATTGTCTTTTTTTTTATAGGGACAAAATTATTCACATTTAAATTAATCTTGAAGAAAATATTTATTGCTACAGAAATGTATTATTTATAGACCTCATATATGATGGCTGTTATTTGATTTCATTGATTTGATGATTTAAAGAAGGAAATAATTAGCTCAACATGAAATGATTGTATAGCAAATGGTAATTTTTTGCAAAAGTTTTTTGTGACGAGACATTTCATTCATTACATGTGACTGACTAACCCTTAAGTGGAAGGCCTTATCTAGGTGTTGTGAAATGTACAGATATAGATAAAATGAAAAATTTCCATCAGGAACTTCAAGCCTGTGAAGATAACTTACATTGTTTTGTATACATTTCTTCAACATAATTTTCTATTTATTTTATGGTTCCTATATATTATATCATATTTGTTTAACTTTTGTATCTATTTCAAGATAGAGACCATATATAATCTACATGTATAGAAAACTTGAATATAACTGACATCTATAGTTAAAAGAGCCTACTTTTAGAATCTTAAAATTTAATATCACAAAATCATAAAATGACAAAATAATGTATAAATAAAAATAATATTATAAATACTGATAATGGGGCCACAACCATTAACAAGATGAATAAGCTCGGGGCTAAATATCCAGGAACATAAAGAGAAGAGAATTATTTGACATCAAAATTAGACCACAGTCCAACTAATAATGCAATAGGTATAAAGTTAGCATGCTCTTTGCGTTGGTTCTTGTTTTGGATAAAAGTGCATAGTGATGAGCAAAAGGAACATCAACTCTGCCTTTATAGAACTTATAGTTGCTGGTGGTGACAGTGGCAATATTAACCAAGTAATTTTTTCATCCAGGTATACAAACTATGAAAATTACTGGGTTGGAAAGCAGAGAAGTCTGATCTCAGCTGAGATCTGAAACATGAACAGAAGATACTTGGTGCATACAGATACAGAAAGGGGCTAGAGAGTGTTTCCAGAAAGGGAGATAAATGACATGAGAAAAGGTATTGAAGAAGGAAGCAGCAAAGAGCATGTGAAAGAAAGACAAATTTATATCTGAAATGTCGACTGTGGAGGCAGAAAGCATCATAAGGAAGATAGCTGAGAATCAATGTCAAAGCAAGAGAAAAACATTGAAACATTTTATGCAGAGGTGATTCTTTTTAAAGAATTATTCCAGCTCTAGTTTGAAGTTTGGATTGGAAGGGTTTTAAAATAAAAGGAGAGACTAAGACTAGGTAGGTGGCCATAGTTCAGTGTAGTATTTATATTTTTATTTTCTTTATATTGTAATGTTTTGACATCTTAAAAACCTTTCTGTTTGAAGAGACACTTCTCCTCTGGGACTAGCCAATTCTAGGAGATAGCATGTGACTCATCCAGGAACATGTCTTTAATGTGCAAACCAATCAATCCAAAACCAGACGCCTTCTATATGGCCTATACACCTCAGGAGACAATAATTTTTTGCCTTAATCATCCCAGGCCCAGGTAACAGATAACTAGAGATCATCCCTATAGCTTAGAGTCAGTAGAAATTATTCAAACTAGTCAATCCTATGTTTATCTTGCTCCACCTTGCCCTTCTCTCAGAAAGCCCAATAAAGGCTCTGGCCCAGGCTTTCTCGTTAATCCCACTTTCTGCCTCCTAGCTACCCCGAGGCCTCCCCATGTGGCTTTGCATGGTGTACTGTGCCTCCTGTTTCTAATGCTTGTAAATATAATAAAATTTTGTCTTCTTAAGCATCTCCTGTGCTTCCTCTTGTGGCCACACACCTGACTGACCATCACATAAAAGAAAACAGAACACTGAAGCTTGAGGTGTTGATAATGTAAATTCCCATGCTATGTTGGCAGTGTAGATGGAGTAGAAATAGGTTAATTTGAGAAATGCTTAGGTTAAGAAATCAAAAGAACTGTCAATGGATTTAATGTGGGGAAGGATGACAAACATTGAGTAAAAAATAATATAGTGTGCTAGCTTGTTAAACTTATGATATCACTTACTGAAACTGGGAATACTAGAGAAGGACAATATTTGAGAGTAACAAGGTGAGAGATGATTTTTTTGTTTTTTGGTGCATAAGATTTTGAAGCATGCAAGAATAGATATCAGTAAACTTTTGAGTAAAGAGTTATGGAGCTCATAAGAGAGATCTGGACTTAAGATTTAGTTAAAGAGACTCATTAGCTTTCTTTCAAGTTTAACTGAAGATTGATCAAAATAAGGAAGAATAAAGTAATGTGTGTTATAGTATGGAAGGAGATGAATTCAGAAGTAAAAATGTTACTAGGAGAATCTGGGTGTAACTCAGAATATACTATTTATCTTTATGATCTCATCATATCAGGATCTGGACTTCTTCACTATAATCTAAGAAACAAGATTTTTTTTTCAGGCTTAAATTCACAAGACATTTAAATGCTACTGCATTGTCAGAGAGAAATACGATGAGAATAACTCATATTGAATGGCAGGCTCATGTGACTATAAGCAGCTTATTCTTTCTTCATAGAATGATGCATAGGAGAAGGTTAGCTATAAATGATGTTTAATGTTAATAAGATCTTAGTTATGTGATTTTAAAGTACAATAGTATCAAGTTTCCTCAGACACAATTTTTTGCTAAAGCTTGTTGTACTTCCCCTCCTCCCATGAAGAAAAGAATTGTAAGTTCTCCTGATTATAAAAACATAAATACATTGTAAAAAGTCAAAAACTATTTAAAGATATAAAGAAGAAAGTAAAAATCAGTTGAATACCCATATTAAAATAATCACCATTAACATTTTAATTATTCATACATCTTAGGCATCATATATATAAAACAGTCTTTTATTATTTTATCTCCTTTTCCTCTCTCTTCTTGTGATGGTTAATTTTATGTCAACTTGACTGAGCTAAGGGATATTCAGATACCTGGTAAAACATTATTTATGGGTATGTCTGTAGGGTGTTTCTGGAAGAGATTAGCATTGAATCTGTAGACTAAGAGAAGTCCATTCTCACCAACGTGAGTAGACATCTGAAATGTTTTTCATCAGTGTTTTGTAATTCTCCTTGTAGAGATCTTTCACTTCCTTTGTTAAGTATATTCCCAGGTATTTTAATTTCTTTGCAGCTATTGTGAATATTATTGAGTCGTAGATTGACTCTCCACTTGACTGTCATTAGTATAGAGAAATGCTACTGACTTGTGTGCATCGATTTTGTAACCTGAGACCTTGCTGAATTTATTTATCAATTCCAGTAGTCTTTAGGGTTTTCTACATACAAGATTATATCAGCAAACAGGGATAGTTTGACCTTCTCTTTCCCGATTTGGAAGGCCCTTATTTCCTTCTCTTGCATGCATGCTCTGGCTAGGACTAACAGTGTGTTGAATAGAAGTGGTGACAAGAGGACACCCTTGTCTTGCTCCAGTTCTTAGTGAGAATGCTTTCAACTTTCCTCCACTCAATATGGTGTTGGCAGTGGATTTGCATGTCACGGCCCAGATTGCAGAACGGGGGATGGACACAGAAAGAAACACACAGACACACACACAAGACGTACAAGACTGAAGTAGTCAATTCTACCAGTCGTTTTATTATATACTTTTTCTATGTCCGGCAGTTACTTCCTGGTATGTGACTATCTTGGGCACCTTGAAGAAAACACATTTTTATTCCTTTCAGATGATTGCTCAAGGGAAGCAGATGCTTGCATCTCAACTTCTTTATCTCCTTCTTTATCTCATTACCGTATGCAGGATAACGAGATGTCTTAGCTTGTTTGCAAGACCCCAGGCGCTTGGTTATCTGTCATAAAGCTATCTGTCATGAGGAATAGTTCTGTTTGTTCAATAGGCCGTGTCCGGACCTATTGTCCTCTGGCCCCAAAAAGAGCACATCCAGTTTCGCTGGCTCTGGGCTTAAGCCAATTTTTGCCCAGGGATGGTCCCTACATTTGCATATATGGCTTTTATAACTTTGAAACATGTTCCTTCTATGCCTAGTTTATTGAAGGTTTTTATCATGGAAGTATGCTGCATTTTATCAAAAGCTTTTTCAACATCTATTGAGATCATGTGGTCTTTGTTTTTGTTTCTGTTTTTGTGGTGAATCGTGTTTATTGATTTGCATATGTTAAACTGTGCTTACATCCCTGAAATGAAACCCACTTGATCATGGTGGATTATCTTTTTGATGTGCTGTTGAATTTGGTTTGCTAGTATTTTATTGAGAATTTTTACATCTGTGTTCATAAGAGATATTGATCTATAGTTTTCTTTTTCTGTTGTGTCCTTTCTTGGCTTTGGCATTAGGGTGATACTGACTTCATAGAATAAGTTAGGGAGGATTCCCTTCTTCTCTATGTTATGGAATAGTTTCTATAGGATAGGTACCAGTTCTTCTTTACAGGTCTGGTAGAGTTTGGCCGTGATTCCCTCTGGCCTGAGGATTTTCTTTTGTTGGGAGACTTTTTATTACTGTTTCAATTTCTCTGCTCATTATTGATAGGTTCAAGGTTTTTATTACTTCCTGATTAAGACTTGGGAGGTTATGTGTTTCTAAGAATTTATCAATTTCCTCTATGTTTCTAGTTTATGTGAATAGAGATTTTAATAGTATTCATGGATGATACTTGTATTTCTTTGATATCTATTGTAATGTCTCCTTTTTCATTTCTGATTGAGGTTGTTCAAGTCATTTCTTTTTTTTTTTTTTCTGGTTAATCTGCCTTACTAGAAAGTAAGTAAAGTCTGTCAATTTTGTTTATCTTTTCAAAGAATCAACTTTTTGTTTCATTAATTTTTTGTATAGCCACATGCAGAAAAATGAAACAGGATCCCTATCTCTCACCATAGAAAAATTAATTCAAGATAGATTAAAGGCAAAATAAGGCATGAAACCATAAAAATTCTAGAAGAACAAGTAGTAAAAACTCTTTTGGACATCAGACAAGGCACAGAATTTATGACTAAGATCCCAAAGGGAAATATAGCAACAATGAAAATGAATAAATGGACTTAATTAAATTATAATACTTCTGCAGAGCAAAAGGAATAATCAACAGAGTGAATAGACAACACACAGAATGGGAAAAAATATTCACAAATGTGGACAAAAGACATGAACAGAAATTTTTCAAAAGAATATAGAAAAATGGCCAAGAAACATATAAAAAATGCTCAGTACCAATAATCATCAGAGAAATGCATATTAAAACTACAACATGATACCACCTTACCCTTTTGAGAATGGCCATTACGAAAAAGTCAAAAAAAAAAAAATTAGATGCTGGCAGGGATACAGAGGGAAATGAACTCTTATGCACTGTTGGTAGGACTGCAAATTAATGCAACCCCTGTGAAAAGCAGTATGGAGATTCCTCAAAGTACTAAAAGTAGACCTACCATTTGACCCATCAATCACACTACTGGGTACCTACCCAAAGGAAAAGAAATCATTTTGTAAAAAAGACACCTACACTCGAATATTTATCACAGCACAATTCAGAATTGCAAAGATTTGTAATCAACCTAAGTGCCCTTCAATTCATGAGTGGATAAAGAAAATGTGATATATATATATATATATATATATATATATATATACACCATGGAGTACTACTACTCACTCATAAAAAGAAATGAAATAATGTCATTTGCAGAAATGCGGATGGAACTGGAGACAATTATCCTAAGTGAAGTGTCTCAGGAATGGAAAACCAAACACCATATGTTGGCACTAGTAAGTGGAAGCTAGCAAATGGGTACATATGGGCACAAAGTGATTTAAAGGACATAAGAAATCAAAAAGAGGGGAGGGCAGGAGGGTTGTT
>CAUYSK010029981.1:0-19747 GCA_963575035.1 Avahi laniger
CCCAAATGATGGACATATTTGAAACTCGGACTTAGGGAGGGAGGTGGGGGCAAGGGCAACATATGTAACAGAAACATCTGTACCCCCATAATATGCTGAAATAAATTTAAAAAATTAAAAAAAAAAAAAAAAAAAGAATTGAATGATTTCCAAGCTTTACCAGCAGAGGGCACTGATGCAAAACTGAGTCACTAAGTCACATACAGTGTACTTGGCTTCGCTGTCATTGAAATGCTCTTTTTTAATAAAACACCCCCTTTTATTTAAGTAAAACTTTGAATACAATACCTCACAGCATTGACTGAAAGCAAAATGTCTGACTACTTGCAATCACAGATATAAAAGCATATTTTTCTGGAATATTATGCATAAGTTGTTTTCTTATTAAAAGTAGCAGTGCATAAAATTAAAAATAGGGTGGAACTGAGAACACGTGCAGAATAACCATGTCCTCATCTCCTGGGCTCACTGCTCTGTGTTTTCTAATTCTTACTGTTGTTTGTAATTCTCCTTTTTGTTTAGCATCTAAAAAGCTCCAGTGGGACTGTACTACCAAGAACAGATTATCTAGACAAGATCTGGATTTGAATCCCAGCTTTCCCACATAATAATTTTGTGGTCTTGAGAAGTCTCTAAGCCTCAGTTTCCTCACCTGTAAAATGGGAGCAGTAAGAGCTTGCAGAGCTGTGCTAAGGTGTAGGAGATTATCTTTACAAAGACCCTAGCACATTCTGGGTGCCGAAATCAATGCTGACATTTACTGGGATTATGTGTGAGAATCACGTACATAAAGATGCTAAGAAAGAAGTACTGTTATTATTCCTATATTACAGATGTGGAAACTGAGGTTAGTAATATGCCAAAGATCACAGAACTAGTAAAGAGCAGGGAGAGTTACCAAGCTCATGTTATTTTGCCTTTCCACACTGCTTCCCCTCGCAGGGTAGAGGGTGGGTGGGCAAACATTGTATATTAAGTTTCTTTATATCTCCAGGACTGACAACATGGTAGGTTCTCAATAAATGCTCAGCAGAGATGATGAATATGCATATGTAGCAGTTTCTGAAAAAAGGGGGTGGGGGTAAATACAATTTGCTCTGAAAGATTAAAATAATTTTACCAAAGCAAGGTATTGTCATCATGATTATTATCATTAGCACTATGATTAAATGCATCACTGGTTTGGCAGACTGCAGGGTAATGATATGCAGAGACTGTAATTTAGTCTAAAAGGTGATACATTTCCTGGAAAGAGAAAGGAGAGCTGAGCTGGGGCCCGGGTAGCTCGGAGTTGCTGAGCTGGGAGAGGAGCTGGGCCCATGCAGGGAGAAAGACCAAAGGCAGCACTGGACCATTCACAGGTGAGCTGGCCGAGGACCCAGCAGGAAGCCACACCTGGATGAGGATGGGCAAGCAGTGACAGGGCACCAAAAACATATTCCGTTTAACAATGTCACATTTCTGAAGGGCAATACCTTACCCCAGCAAGCCCCAAAGAACAGTCTGAACTTGAAGTAGCTTCAGTACTGGAGCCAGAGAGGAAGATGTAATCAGTATTTGCTTCCTGGCCTCTGTGTGTCCGTCCCTGCCCCCACCCCCGGCAGAGTTCCTTGTGATGAAGGCCTGTGTCCAGCCCGTCTTTGTATCCTCAATGTCAAGCCTACTAGCTTGCTCAGTGACTCTCTGCAGCCTGCAAAATAAAAGAGCCCCACACTCTTCGCCACCAGCACGTAAAGAGGCTTTGCCAGCAGCTGTCCTAAAGCATCAACGTCAAGTGCTCTCTGCAGCAGGACCCTCAGAGCTCTGGGACCAGTGTTGTCTTGCGACCACGGCAGTAAGAAGCACAGGCCTGCTGCTACAGCAGGCCAGACAGAAGCTAATTACAGCAACCTGAACCTGCCATGACTAACATGCTTATTTAATTCGAGTGTTTGTTTGTTGACCTGCAGAAATAAACATAGGGGCCTCACTGGCCAGGCTGCCACTGGAGCCCTGGGAGCAATGTATGTGTGCAGAGCAACTGCACAGACCTGCATCCGGGCAGGGCTTGGGTTGCATGGCGATACCTGGAACAGAATCGCTCTGGAAAGATTCAGTTCTGTGGGGAATGCGGTTCCACTTGGGCAGACAATGAAAAGCATGAAGCTGGCCACGAAGGCTAATCTGTGGAAATAAAAACAGCTCCTCTCGCCAAGGACCTACTACACATCGTGTCCTTTATGTACGTGATTATATCGGTGTCTCCCAAATTTATGAGACAGATATAACTTTTCCAGTCTTACAGATTAAAAAAAATTGAGCTTTGGAGAGGTTAAATAACTTTCCCAAGGTCAGATTGCAATTGTAATAATAGTATCAAGTATCTTTTGGGTACTTACTATTAATATAATCCTGAGCTGAGCATTTAATATAATGCCACTTAATACTCATACCAATCCTATGAGGTAAAGATTATTATTAACTTAATTTTTCAGATGAGGAACCTGAGGCTTGGAAGAGGTTAAGTAACTTGCCCGAGATCACAAACAGCTACTATACAGCAGAGCCAGCGTTCCTATGAAGATAATAACAGCTAATATTTAAGACAGATACATTGCGCTGTGTCATTTCCATTTTCACAACAGCCTTATGAGGTAGGAATCAGTATCTCCATTTTACAGATGAGGAAACTGAGGATGGGGGATATTAAGTAATTTATCTAGGGATTAAAGATTTCAACACAGACAGTCTTACTCCAGCACTCAAGCCTGAAATCACTATGCTGTGCTGGCTCCCTGGGCTAGACTTGATCATAACGTGTGAAACTAAGATTCGACCCCAATCTATCTGGCTTCAAAGCCTGTACTGCTCTCTGGCTCAAGGTTATACAATTTTTCAAATGAAACTCTTGTCTCAGAGACAGCAGCTGTCCTTTAAGTCCGAGCATGTAAGCACAGGCTGCTCTGATCCAAAGACAGTCAAAGCAAGCTTTCAAAGGGTTGAAAGCACATGGAGCCAGAAGGAGACTGAAATAAGAAGGGAAGGAAGAGACTAGAAGTTAAAGCACATCGCACAAATCGGCTGCCAAGCATCCCCATCCCACCCAGAGGCAGTGAGATTCCATCCAAGCATGGAACTTGGAGCAAGCTTCAGTTAATAATAATGATGTTAACGACTCCTAACATTTACTGAGCATTAATTAGATGCTAGATACTGTTCTAAGCCCCTATATGCCTTTCACATCTATTATGTCCCCATTTTACGTACAAGGCAACTGAGACTAAGAGACCTAGAAGACCTGCCACAGTGACTCTGGCAGGAAGGGACAAAGCCAGCACCTGGATCTAGAGCTCACTCTAGAGTCCCCAAGCTGAGTTGTTTCTGCCGCTAACATCACCAGGGTGTGCGCTAACTCAATGCCCGGTTAATTAGGTTTCTTCATTTACAAAATGAATTCTTTTTTTCTTTTAGCAGAGAGGGAATACAAGGACTGTCCAGAAAGGTATCCAGCCATGTAACCATTCTTGTTATATTAACAATGGCTGGATACTTTCTGAACAGCCCTCGTATATTAAGGCAGTTCTTTAAAAAAAAAAAAAATTTGTCAAAGGCTTTAAAGTTTTCCAAGCTGTCACTAAATAAATAATATTCCTGTCACAGGAAGAAGGCAAGATCTTTAAAGAAGATAGTCACAACATCAAAAGATGCATTTCTGTTGTTTATTATAATAAATTAAACCCAGAAAACATGAAATGGAATTGTATCACATCTCATGAAAATGCTAGTTACACACATACACATACACACACACGCACACACACACGCACATGCACTCCTTCATTACCCTGTAACTAATGAAGATTCCTCCCTGCAAGAAAGTGGGAGGTCTGTGTGGACTGAGCAGTATAAAGTTAAATTTCAAGGTGCATTTAATGCATTTTAACTCCTCTACCTTCCATAATCTGTTTTTGCCCACAAGTACCAGGAAGTTGCTGGAGAAATTTCTCTAAAAGATTCAACAGGACTGGGAAGATTCAACTGGTGCTCACTGCTTCATTGCTGACTTTCAACACAGTCATAAGTCATGAGTTAACAGAGCACAATTTAAAAGTTGTCCCAGAAGTTCCCAATTATGTGAGAGAAAGGGCTCTTTTCTCTTCAGCAGCCTTTCCCCCGATTGCTACAAAAAACCCAAAAGATTCATGTTAATTAGACACTTGCACTTGAACTCAGAAAACACGTTTTCACTTACGTTTGCCTACCTCAGAGTCACAATATCAAGAAAAGAAAATGCTAACAAATATTTCTTCCAAAATAATTATTTCTGAACGTTTTCCTATACCACTAGAATTGTATTATGATTGCAATAAATGTGGATTAAAGTCCACATATTTAGCCATTCTGTGCAATGGGTTTATTACTCCATACATTGCTAAATCCCCGAAGATTGTCATTTAATTAAATGCAGAGAAGTCTTCCTAGGTAGATTTCTAATTTACCAGATCTATGTCAAGAGTCTCAGAGGTCTCATCTCCATTCAGAAAATTCTACTGCCTCAAAAAGAGGGATTAATGAAATCAAATGTCTACTATCTTTCCTAAGACCGAAATCTGCTTGTACCTGAACTCCACATTTAAGGTATAGGTCAAAAGAGCAACCTGTCTTCAGGGAAACCCCTTCCTTCACCAACTTAAGCACACACCCTCCAGCAGCAATTTTTAATTTCACAATTCCACACAGGGATATTGCGGGGCTGTTGGAACTGCAGCGCTGAACATTCTTATGAACACATTTCTCCATCTCAGCCACCACCTTGGCAGAAATTCTTGGAGAACTGATGAAAACAGTCAGTGTCAAGATCTTGAGAACACATTAAGGTTTGTCATAGAAGGATGTGTGCTGCATTGTTAAGTTCAGAGGACAGTTCCAACTTCTGGTCCTTATGTCAGATTTCCACATCTTTCTAATGAGCTAACAAGAGTGTCTAACCTCTGGGGTGCAGTGTTGGACAGCTTAAAACAGAACATGAGCCCAGGTCCCCAACTCACTTACACCTATCCTGCTCTCCACATAGCTTCCCTTAGTCGGAAGGACTGACAGCCTTTGTTTTTGAAAAGGCATCTTTAATAGAGCAAAAGTTTGTTTAATTGGGCATTCAATCAACCAGAATGCTTTACAGTAACTGGCCTTCCTATAAATGCATAAAGATTACTATTGTTTACAATGAACATTTTTGAGGTCCTCTCATCCTGTTGCATCACCCAGCAGCCACTCAGCAACCAGGTCCTGTGGCTTCTGTTTTCACAGTCCCTCTGGCTGGACCTCCCCTCTGTTTTTCCTGCCTTCCTTAGACGAGGACTTCATCATCTCTCACCAGCTCTGCCATCATCATCTCATGTGTTCTTGCCAGCTCGTCGCACACAACATAATAAAGCATGGTTCTCATCATTCCTCAACTCACACACTTCAGTAGGCCCACTGCCCTCCACACTCCCTGGTCTACCATTGAATCCTGTCCGTCAGACGGTACCCGACATCTGCCTTTGCAAACCCATCCTCCAGCATCCCCTTTATATGTAATCCTGTGATTTTCTGTCTTCCCCTCTTGACTCCTGAGACGTAAAATCACCTTCTTGCTCCCATCTCTGACTGTCAGAATCCTATCCCCATCTTTTTAAATGCTGTCTCCTCTGCCCCCAAACCCATTCACCCACCTACTCCCAGCAAACATACACAGACATGACCTGGTCCTCCATGAATCCCCATCACACTCGCACATTTCTAAAGATGCCACCCCCTGCCCAGTATCAGAGCTGGAAGGTGAACTTACCCTAACCACAAAAGCTTTACAGGGTCACCGTCAAATTTGTATTCCTACGATATTCAGGACAATGCTCTGAGTGCAGACCAAGTACTCAGGAAACATTAGTGGGTGTATTCATGCAAGCAAACAATGTACATTCATTTTGCTTTCAAAAATTTGGAAAGACTTTCTAATTTTCATACTCGTTAATAAAGAATTTTAAGACAAAGCATCATGTGCTAAAAGGCTTCATAGCATATGATGCCATTCAAAATAATATATTTAATCAATGGGGTCACCTTGCCCATAAGTGAGCCAGATCCTGCAGGTCTGGCAATTCTAACATGTGACACTGTGGATGCTGCTGGTTAATGTGTCCCCACAGCCTGCAGCCGGCCTTATATGTGGTCGACAACTCCGGTCCTTTGTCCCTTCCCTCCGTGGAGCTTCTTTAAATGCTTTTTTTGTTGTTGTTTTAACTCAAGTTGGTACTGAATTTTTGGCACTTACAAATCTATCACTTCAAAAACGGAGCTCAAAAAGTAATAAGCAGGCCCAGATTTATGTTTGGTGCCCAAAAAAATATGCAGTTTCTCCACTTTAATCTCATCCAGCCAAATGGCCAGTCCAATGCGCAACATATGTCCAGCCAACTGGTTGGAGTCCATGCATTTAGTTCCTTCTGTAGATTAATGAGATTATGGCATTGTTAAAAAGAGGCAGAAAATGCTAATTTGACATCTACCATGATATACTTTACAGTTTGGGAGGTTTGTGCATTTTAAGACATTTTTAATTACTTTGTCATGCTGTGCCAATGAGGACCATATGCCCATTCTTGTCCCTCCACTCTGTCTCCATAGTCACCTGCACGTTCCCAGGCAGCACAGACTGTCGAGACCTTGCTTATCACAGCCTCTGTCTAGAAGAATCAAAAAGCAGCCTTCTCCTTCCACTTGTATATGCACCTTCTGGTTAAAGCTGTTTTGGAAGAAAATAAAAGTCACCTACATATTCAGAGCTAAAGAATGAACTGACCATGAAAAGAAAACTTACTTCAAAACAATAGAGGTTCACCTGGTTTTAAAGTAGAGCCAGCCACATAGCAATAGAAACACTCACCAAAGGTACATTCCCTTGTAACTTAGAAAAAATTGGAATTTTACTCATATACATTATCTACATTTGGAAAAATCATTTATTACTGGGCCATGTGCTATTATGTTGCCAGAGAAGATCATTGGGTATGATTGATGTGACAGGTGCTAACATACAGGATATTATTCTGTCCTTTGCAAATGCTTCTGAACACCCCCAAAACTTAAGCAATGCAGAATTGGACCTCATTCCTTTGATCCTTGAGAAGAGCTTCATCCCATACTCCTTTCCTTGTGTGGTGATAGACTTCACACAGAGGGAGTACCCAGGCTGAAGGGCAGCATAGTTTATCTTTCCAAAGCCTTTTCTAAAACTCTACTTGGAGCTGATGACTAGAATCTCAAAAATAAAAATAAAAAATTACCCATGCTAAATCACAAATAATAACAGTGGCTTGATACTTATGAAGCACCTACTAAGTGCCATCCATCATTCTAAGTGCATTACCTGTATGAACTCATTTAATCTTCATAATCATACTATGAGATGGATATTATTGTCATCTCTTTCTGACAGATAAGGAAATAGAGGCACAGAAATGTTAAGTAATCTGTTCCATGTCACCCAGCTAGAAAGATTAGTGTCAGAATTTGAACTCCGGCGGTAGGGGAGAGACTGTACCCTTAGCCACTAAACCATCTGAAACGAAAAAATGAACAAAGACAACCATTCCATTGAAAATATAAAGATGGAAAGAACAAGCTTATTTTTCCAAATTGAGCAATTGTTGAAAATGTTTTGTTTACCATAAAGGAGTTTTTAACATTTTGGGGTTCCAAACTATGAAATAATGACATATAGATTTAGTTAAACATTGGCGTGATGGCAGCCCTCCAGTGAGGAGGTATGCAGAAAAACAATGCAAAAACAAAACACAAGCATATGCACCTCAAATCTACCCAGCAAGAACACAAATGGCAGGGAAGAGAACGCGAGCCTCTTCTCTTCCCCACCCAACACCTGCTCCTCTTCCCAGATGATTCCCCTGTCTTAGGAAGGCAGTAAAAGGCTCCCATATGCAGGTGGAGCCAGAAGCTTCCCCACCACTTGGAGGCAGCCAGGCTGCTTCTTGGAAATGTCACCCCAGAAAAGGGGTGGGGAGAGGTCAGGAGGCAGAAGTGTTGTCATAGAACAGGCTCTTTGGCACCAGCCCTCTTCCAGGGCTGGAATAGGCCCAGGGAAATAGAAGATGGAAAGTCCTGAGGTGAGGAGGAATTGGCAGAAAAACAGAAGTGAGTCTCTACCTTTTCTTCTCTAGCTCTTAGGATGTTTCCTGATAGCATGGGCCAGAGGCCATAGGATGAGCTTTAGAGTTAGAATGAACCTCGGATCAAATTCCAAGTGTGCCACTTTTCGGTTATGAGACCTTGGACGAGACACTTAACCTGCTCTACTGTGTTCAGACCGCCACTACTTTCATCTTTTTCCTGGTTGCCTTGAGATCAAGTTTAAGCTTTTTATGATAACCTATAGGATCTGTCCCCGCTTACCTCTCCAGCCTCATTTCTCACTCAAAATCTATATTCTGGCCAGAATAAATTTTCAGGGATCATGCTAGTTCTCACCTCTGGGCCTTTGCTCACTCTGCTCCCTCTGCCTGGAACACTTTCCTTCCCCCTCCCTTTTTTTTTTTAACCTAACCAATTCCTACATACCTTTCAGGTTTGAGGGAACGTCACTTCCTCCAAGAAGCCTTCCTGATTATCTCCTGTATGCTCCTATAGCTTATGCTTATGGAATGCTTATAAACCTACATTGTAACGTAGCTGTGATGTAACAATTATGACCAAGCCCATTGTAGTAGGCTGTTTGCTGCTCAATGTATCACCATACTACAAATTTCTAATGGGAAGAGGCTCATCTTCCTGCTATAAACCTCAACAGAATCCCATTAAACCATCTCTCTTACCTCGTTTATGTTTCTCCTTTCTGCTAAATTGTAAGCTCCATGAGGCCAAGGACTATATGTATCTTGTCATTGTTATATCCCCAGAGCCTAGGACAGTATCCAGCACGTAGCACAAACTTAATAAATATGGTTGACTAAATGAATAAATCTTTCTGCACCTCAGTGTCCCCATTTGTAAAATAGGAGAAAACAATATTCATCTCAAGAAGTACGTGGGAATTAAATAAGATCATATGACTC
The DNA here is from genome assembly GCA_963575035.1 of Avahi laniger. Taxonomy (NCBI): domain Eukaryota; kingdom Metazoa; phylum Chordata; class Mammalia; order Primates; family Indriidae; genus Avahi; species Avahi laniger. The sequence goes on from CAUYSK010029981.1 coordinate 9,090, forward strand.
ATAGTAGAAGTCAATAAGGCAGTTCTACTGTCCATTCAGTCTACCTTCACGGTTCCAATCCCCCTTTAAGTCCTAGAGAAAGCTTGCATTCAGCAAGTTGGCTACACTCCATCTCAGAAATATAACTGTCTGTCTCTTTCCTTAAAAATCTCTAGAGAGGATGCTATACCTCTCCTCTGGCAAATACCTGTGTTTCCCAGTCCTTTGTTAGCCAATCGACCAATAATTATGTCTTGAGCATCAACACGTGCTAGATAGTCAGCCACACTATTCACACATTTCTTTGATATCCAAAATAAGAAAACCTTGCACAGAACCATCGAGTTATTTCCAAGAGTTGTTTGTTCATAGTCCTCTCTCTCTCTTTCTCTGTGTGTGTGTGCGTGTGTGTGTGTGTGTGTGTGTGTGTGAGAGAGAGAGAGAGAGAGAGAGAGAGAGAGAGAAAAAACTAGACCGTTTTCCAGGGACAAAGAGTTAGTCAACTAGTCATTCACTCCACATTCAGAGGACTCATCAGTGCCAGCTAGATGCTGAGGCAAAGAGACAAAGATAAATGAGACACGAGCTGTGCCTTTTGGGAGTTCCCAGCCTCCCAGTAGGAACAGGCCCATACACAAGCAATCACTCCACAACATAGTAGACAGATCAACAGCAACAAATGCAGGTAGAGCCGCGGGCTCCCAGAGGAGGGAGCTAGGCAACAACGTAGTTGGACTTCAAAATGGCCCCTATCAGCAGGCTCTTTCTAACAAGAATTTTGCTACTCCTTACACCCATTTGCTCTCGTTCTGTCCTCAGTGAAGATGGAGAATAGTTCATCAGCATCTTTCTGATAATAACTGCCTCAATCCATCATTAAGGCCAGCTCTAATGAACACAGAAGTCACCAAGGCCACGGTCCTGGTCTGAATATTTCACTGTCACAGAAGTCTACAAGACAGGACTTGGCATCTGCCCAGCTGAGCTAACAGGGGATTTCTAAGCACTAACTATTCTACTCCTTCGTAGATCAGCTCTTTGTAGTTGGTTGTGCGGGTACATTGCTCCCTTGGTTTCCTCTGAGGGCTACTTCAAGCTCTGACTTGGTCTTCAGCCTCATGGCACTTCATTTTGTGTTTTGAAAAATAGAGCCTGACTGAAATTCAGAATCATTACTAAATGGAGAGAGAGAAGAAGCAGAAGCAGCGTGAATTATAAGTGCACTACAATCTCACTTTTCTGTCTTGCTAGTGAGAAGGAACACATTTCTTTCTGCTCTGAGCGTGCTTTCAGAGAGAGGCACATGGAGGAATCCTTTGCCAGAGACAGCCTTAGGAACAGGTGGCAGAACAGTCCTCTAACAGCTGTGAGCCGGGTGCTCAGAAAGGCGTCTTTGGCCAACTCCCTCTCCCACAAGTCCTGCTCTAGACACCAGCGTCCCGACCAAGGAGAGCCTCCTGACATACAGAGCACTGGTATTGGGGAAGGATAACCTTATTCTTTGGTTCATGATATCACATTTCTGATAACTACTAACCACCACCCAGAGCTCATCCAGATAATGAGGGCCTGGGAAACAGACCTGGTAAAATGTCAGCAGCAGAAGAAGCTGGCAGCACGGAGCACCCTCAGCTCAGACGGGGTGGTGGTCCAAGAGCACTGGTCCCTGGAGGAGGGTATTAGATTGCTAGGGTTGTCATAATAAAGTACCTTAGATTGGGAGACTTAACCAACAGAAACTTTATTTTCTCACAATTTTGGATGCTAGGAGTCCCAAGATCAGGTTGGTTTCGTGTGGGGTCTCTCTCCTTGGCTTGTGAACAGCTGTCTTCTCCCTGTGTCTTTATGTGGTCTTTCCTCTGTGTGTGTCTGTGCCCTAATTTCTTCTTCTTATAAGGACTCCCGTCATATTGGATTACAGCTCACACTAATGACCTCATTAAACCTTAATCACCTCTTTAAAGGTCCAATCTCCAAATACAGTCATGTTCCAAGGTACTAGAGTTAGGGCTTAGGGGTTAGGATTTCAACACATGTATTCAGCCCATAACAAGGAGTGAAAAAGGAAATGTGATAAGGAGGAAAGGAGGGACGCTGCAAGGAATTCACCAGTGTAGGTATTAAAATGGGTTTGATCATGGAAGGCTGGGGAGCCGGGGTGAAGGATTTCAGCCACCGCATCTCTGCCTATGGCTTCTAAACCTAGGTCTCCAGCCATCTCCTCTCTCTCATGTTCCAGTTACATATTTCCAATGGCCTGCTGGACCTGGGCCACTGGGATGACCTGCCAACACCTTAAGCAAACATAGGAAAACACTAATGGAACTCATTTCTGGTTTCTATTATTGCCATCACCAACCTTCCAGGAATTTTTAATCCTTTCCCTCTCCTCACACATCTAAAATACCACCAAGGCCAGTTGCTCGTGCCTGCTGATGTCTCTTGCATCCATCCCCCTTTCCTTAGACTGACTTTCATCACATCTCTCCCAGCCAGTATTATCTGGACTACTGACGATATCCCCCAACAGGTCTCATACCATCGGGCTCTCCTTTCATCAATCCATCTACACACACTGCTCTCACATTAATCTTTCCAAACACCGCTTTTATTATGAACCTACCTCTGCTCTAAAACCTTCCGTGGTTCCCCATTATCATGGCAAAAGAAATTTTAACTATAAACCTAGCATTCTAGGTCTTCCACAGCTTAGCTCCTTCAAGTCTCCTACCCTAAACATTCTGGGGAAAAGTAGAAATGAATGAATGAATGAACGCCCCTAAGCAAACCTTCCATTCCACAGGATGATAAGTAATATGCCATGTATATGCTCATGTGTCCAACATTTCCTCCTCTAAACTTCCTTTCTGAATTCAATCTGTCTTCTCGTTCCAGCATCAATACGTCTTCCTCCATCCCTGACCTTTCTTGACTATTGAAAATACCTTTTCCTACTTCTCTCAACAATAGTTACCCATTTAGCACTTAAGTGTGATACTTTTCTTATATTTTTTACTATCTATTCCTGTGTATTGTCTCACCCAGTAACTACATATGTGAGTATGCCGTACTCCCCAGACTCCACAAGGGCAAATATCATGTAATCCCCATGACACATAATAATAATAACCAAAAACCTTCATTGAGTATCACATGACAGGCATTTTCCAGTGTTATCTCATTTAATTCAAACAAAAATCCAATAAGGCAGGTACTGTTATTATCCCTGTTTTACAGATGAGTAGATGTGGATTACAAAGGTTAAGTAACTGCCAAAATAACGTAATTAGTAAATAGCAGACCTAGGATGCAAACACAGGTCTGTGTGACCCAGAAGTCCCTGCTAATAGTACCTTTCACAGAGGAAGTGCTGAGCATATGTTTATGAGTTAATTAAAGCTACTCCTGCTACCAAAACAATCGGGGTGTGTGGCAGACAGAATAATGGCCCCCAAAGATGTCCACATCCTAATCCTTGGAGCCTGTGAATATATTACATTACATTGCAAAGGGGAATTAAGGTTGCAGATGGAATTGAGTTTCCTAATTAGAGGACCTTAAAGCAGGGAGATTATCCTGGACTATCTGGGAGGGCCCAATGTAATCACAAGGGTCCTTAAAAGTAGAAATGGGAAGCAGAAGAGTCAGGAGTGACACAGTGTAAGAAGAATTTCATCTGCCATTGCTGGCTTTGAAAATGGAAGAAGAAGCCATAAGCCAAAGAATACTGGCAGCTTCTGGAAGCTGGAAAAGGCAAGGATTTGCCTCTAGAGCCTCCAGAAAGGAGTGTGATCCTCCTGGCTGACACACTGATTATCACCCAGTGAGACACACTTGTGTCAGATTTCTAACACATGGAAGTGTAAGGTGATAAATTGGTTTATCTTAAGCCACCAAATTTGTGGTAATCTGTTACAGCAGCAGTAGGAATCAAATTCAGGGTGCACAGATTCACAGCTAGCCCTGAATTATCCTGATGGGCGGGCACTGCCCTGGTGAAAAATTAGTAGTCTGCTCTCTATAGACCCAAATATCTGACTTCTGCCTCCATGACAATTTTTCATAGGCAGAAATTGTGCCACTCCCAGTATCACGTGTTTCCTGGGCTGACTCTTTTCTACTCTGTCCGTGCACTATCTGCAAGTGGCCTTACCAAGAAGGACACGGAACTCTGACTGAAAGTCACATGGTAGTGACAGAATTCTCTCAGGAAGATTATTACTACAACTAAAACATGTATGGCATCCTTTCAAAATATCATTATTTGGTGCTTTTATTCCAAAGCACTTCCCATATATTATTTTAGGTGTCTGTGCCAGCCCTTAAGTGTGCATAAATGGCAGTTTCAAGTGCACACCATGGTTTCTGGATTGCAGTTTTTTGAGTTAAATCCAAGAATTTTACTCTTAAGAGGCTCAAATAGCACAGCAGACAAATGCACTTTTTGAAATATTAGGAAAACTGACTGTTCAGTAACTTTGTATTATGGAGCAGGTGGGTAACAGGAAACTCTAGTACAGACTCACAGACTCATTCCCCTTCTTGCTGAGCCATCCTGGCCCTGTGGCTTTGCCTAATTGATTTTCTAGGGTCTTTAAGCATGTGTAGGCTGTGGACACACCTGCCAGGTGGTGGCATGGCGTATTGGTGGGGTTAGAGCTGGGATCCACATTCCTATTCCCCATTTCCTGTGCAGCTGCATTTGATGGATTTCACATGATCACCTGGACCCTCACTGCTCTGCCACTTCCCATGCAAATGGCTAGTGAGTCCATTACATCTTCACTGGGATCAGTTTGATGTTTATATGCCCACAGTAATGGAAACAGTAATAGCTACCACCCTGCTATTCTCCAGGTATTTTACATACACATTATCATTTGCCACATAGTTTAGCTCTGCCTACAGCATGGACTTTGAAGCTAGACCCTTTGTTTCCAATCCTGGACTCTACCATTCATCGGCTGTGTGGGCTTGGGCATATTCATTAACATCTCTACGACTCAGCTTTCCCATCTATGAAATAGCAATTTAAAAAGTACTTCTTTATAACGTTGTTGTGAGGATTAACTGCTTTGCAGGGTCCCAGTCATAAAGCCAATACCACGTGCGTGCATTAGCTCTGCACGACCTTGATAGGTAGTGAGACTAGTGGAGCTCAGAAAATTGGAACAACTTGCCCAATGTCATATATATGATGAGGGGCAGAGACAGGATTTGGAGCCCGGTCACTGTGGCTGTAAGGCCACGAACTTTCCACCCTGCCGCATGCACTCTCTCGCGTTTTTCCCTAATTCCTTCTGAACCACCAGCGCCATCCTCATCCTGCCCATCCAAAGATAAAACTGGCTGTCTCCCGCGCCCCACGGCCACTCCGGGAGCTCTCAGGAACTCTAGAGAAAACAATCAGGAAAACTGAAAAGTGCGCTCTCCCGCCCGCGCCAGGTGCGCCCCCACTCAGGAGACGCCAACAGGTCTGCTCTTGGTCGGGCTCTGCCGGCCCTGGGCACGGCCGGCGCGCGCTGAGTCTCCGTCTCCAGGGACACCGCAGAAGCGCCGGGGTCCCAGCCTCCCCGGGGCCCCGTGGCGCACGGTGCGCGGAGCCGAGGGCGGCCTCGCCGCTGACTGCTGCCCAAGTGCTGCCTGGCGGAATCCCTCCCCAGCTGGGGAGGAAGGCAGTTGTTTTCTTCCCGGTGGAACGTTCCACTTGAAACGGTTCCACAAGGGCTGTTCTCGCCTCCGACTTCGGGAAGAACTGTAATTAACACAGCAACAAACGCCCACGACGCTAACTGGCAAAGGGAGTGTAACACGAGCCGCTGCTACAACCGAACTGGGCCAATTGCTTTCCCTTCTTGCCTCCCATTTGGTCTGTTTTGGTTCCGCAGTCATCCAACTGTAGCGTTTCTTAAAACATGTCAGTGGCTGGTGTTTGTGTTTTGGGTTGAACAGTTTCACACACGTCGCTGGAGACCGTGCTCAACCAGCTGCTGTGCTGAGTACGAGTTTTCTGCGGCTTCGGGAGTGTCAGGTAGAAAAACGAAGACAGGGACTAGAATAGTGGGAGGAGGAGGAGGAGGGAAGGGCACCTGCAGCCTCCGATTGTCTGGAGTTGGGTCCGCAGCCTCCTCCGGACCAGGACAGGTAAAACCGGTCTGCCGGGTCTCCGGGCGGAGCGGCTGGAGACATCCCACCTCACCTGGCGGCTGCGCCCCGACTCTGGCTCGGGGCGCCCGGCGCTGGGCGGCGAGGGGAGGGAGAAGGGCCACGCTCTCCGCGGTCCTGCAAACAGCGCTCAGAGGCCAGCCGGGCGCCACCGCAGACGGCCCAGCTTGGGGTGGAGTTGTGGGGCTGCCAGCGGCTGGGGAAGCGTCCTGACTCCTCTATCTACGTTTGTGAGTGTCTGATCCCCGATGCAGCCATCACACATAACCTTGCTCCTGCCAGGTGTGGCCCAAGGCCCGGCAGCCTGGGCATCACGTGGGAGCTTGTTACATGCGGAGCCTCAGGCTTGGCCCGGGACCTATGATTCAGAATCTACCCTGTAACAAGATCCCCAGGTGATTCATAGGTGCATTAAAATTTAGGAAGCACTGCCTGCCCTATACCTCCCTGTGACGTCTGTGAGTCCCGTCTTGTCAACATATTATCTTCAAAATTGTAGAACAGGCGGTGGCTTTTAGAGAAATGTAACCCTGCTCTCAGCTAAACATCTGCACCTGTTTGATGCTCAGCGGTAGCTCTAGGCTAATTGCTGCTAAGGGGTAATGCCTGCTCCGCAGTCCAACCCAGAAAAGCTCAGAGGCTAGATGAGGAGCCCAAACCCAAACAAGAAGAGTTAAATAACCCTGAGATAATAACACACAAGGCAGAAATGACTATCATATGAGCCGCTTAAACAATATGTGCTGCATATTTAGTAAACTCACTGTACTAAATAGCTACTACCAATTTTGTATGTGAGTATTCTATACAGATTCATATTAACATATCTACATATATACATAGAGACAGAGCATTCCAACATAGTGCCTCACACATAGTAGGTGGTCAATATTTATTGGACCAATAGCTAGATCCTGTTACAACACATTCTCCTGGAAAGAGATGAATTTTGCATTTTAGACCAAACCAGCATGTATCTGTTTCAGAATTAAAATATACAACCAACAGCTAACAGTTATATCTTTTAAGACATTAATTATACACATGTTCATCATAGGTCTCTGGCCCCTATTTGAACACAATAGACTGTAGGAGCCCAGATAGGCCCAGCATAGCTACTTCAGGACTCCTTCCAACTCCTCCCAGTCAGAATAATCTAACATACCTCCTACACGTCTATTAAGACCCCAGGCCACAGTGCCCTCCTACATCACAGACTGTAACTTTTTCAGAGCTATTTCATTCTTATGAGTTATTGATCTGCAAGCCAAACATTTTCAAAGTGAGGTTTCACTCAGTGGCCTGTAATAGCTTCAATTTATTCTGTCAAGAACTCAAAGTTCCTTACCTAGGCACTTAATCATGTGAGTTGTGCACAGTGAGTACCAGTGAAAAGCAAGGAAGAGCACTCCTCATTTCTTGGTGGTTAGAAGGATTGTTACAATTTTTTAAATTCATTGATTTTTTCTATCTAAAGGGACTAATGTTAACAAAACATCGCAGAGATTTTTTTGTTTTATGACTCCGCTATGTCCCAAGTGCCTAAGACAGATCTTGGAAAACAGCAGGTGCTCAATAAATATTTTGAGTTTAACCGAATTGAATTGCATTGGTGTTTGAGTCCACTGCCAAGAAGAGATTATCACTCTCTATCACACCATGACAATAACACCTGTACATGTCCATTTCCAACAATATTTAACAAACAGTCTGAAGCATTCCCTCAGGCTTTACCCTTGCCTGAGGCAATTAAAATCAGTGCTGTTAAGACAATGCAATGAGAGCAAACATTGATTCTAGAAGGAGAGGGTAACAGGATGGGGAGAGGACACGCATCCAACAACATATAGTTAGGGGTGTAATGAGAAGAGTGACTTTCGAATGTGAACAGTAGTAAGGCAGAACAAAAGGCTGAGAGCCCAAGCTAGAATACCAATTGCTATTTCTAGAATAAAAATTACTAAAAGGCAAAAACTGCTAGTTCACCAATGCTTTCTCGTCCACTATAATAACAACAGCTAATATTTATTGAGTACTCATTATGTGCCAGGAACTAGCTTAGCTTTTTACACCAACTAGTCCTTATACTAACCCTGAGAGGGAGTCTTGAGTAAGAACATCTAGGAAGTTGTGAATTAACAGCATGAAATAAGCAAAGGTCAATTTAGTTGGATGACATTGGAAGGAGTGCTTTATAATATGAGATCTACATGGTCGCTCAAAGAAAATTATCAGATTTTGTCTAGAAACAGTTAAAAACCAGCCAAATGTGACACTTATTAACCAATAAATTATAGCACAAAATAATAGTAAAAACAGAGATAGTAACAGGAGAAACACCTTGCATTAGAAGATCAAGGTTCCAAGCAAACATTTCCTGATTAATCCTTTCAACAGCATCAGGAAGTTATTATTTAGTATTTTCATAGTAGCACTCAATGCTTTCAAAGTGTCTTACCAACAGTAATTAAATGTTTTTCTCATTAACCTTGTGAAATAGGTGAGTATCATTACCCCCATTTTAAAGAAAACCAAGGCAGGGAGGCTGAGGCGGGCGGATTGTTTGAGCTCAGGAGTTCGAAACCAGCCTGAGCAAGAGCGAGACCCCTGTCTCTACTAAAAATAGAAAGAAATTAATTGGACAACTAAAAGTATATAGAAACAATTAGCCGGGCATGGTGGTGCATGCCTGTAGTCCCAGCTACTTGGGAGGCTGAGGCAGAAGGATCGCTTGAGCCCAGGAGTTTGAGGTTGCTGTGAGCTAGGCTGATGCCACGGCACTCTAGCCCAGGCAAAAGAGTGAGACTCTGTCTCAAAAAAAATAAAAAATAAAAACAAAGAAAACCAAGGCAGTGAATAAACATGTACGCAAAGTGGAGACCACTAACATAATCCTCAATTGATTGCTTCCAATTTTCTACCATTCTAATTTTTAAAATATGCAAAAACACCTTTTTATTTTTTTAGTTTTTGAAAATTTTAGAGTATTATAGGAGTACAAATGTTTTGGTTACATAAATTGCTTTTGTGCCATTTGAGTCAAAGTCAAAAGTGTACCCATCCCCTAGATAGTGTGCATTGTACCTATTAGGTGTGAATTTACCCATCCCCTCCTCACCCCTCCCACCTGCTTGATTTCCAATGAATCTTATTTCCATATGTGCACATAAGTGTTGATCGACTAGTTCCAATTTAATGGTGAGTACATGCGATGTTTGTTTTCCATTCTTGTGATGCTTCACTTAAAATAATGGTCTGCAGTTCCATCCAGGTTAATACAAGAGGTATTAGTTCACCATTTTTTATGTCTAAGTATACTCCATGATATACATATACCACGTTTTATTTATCCTTCATGTATTGATGGGCACTTGGGTTGTTTCCACATCTTAGCAATTGTGAATTCTGCTGCCATAAACATTCAAGTGTGGGTGTCTTTTTTATAGAATATCTTTTTTTCCTTTGGGTAAATACCCAGTCGTGGGATTGCTGGATCAAATGGTAGTTCTACTTTTAGTTCTTTGAGGTATCTTTTCACTACTTTCCATAGAGATTGTACTAGTTTGCAGTCCCACCAATAGTATATGAGTGTTCCTATCTCTCCGCATCCATGCCAGCATTTGTTGTTTTGGGACTTTTTGTTAAAAGCCATTTTCACTGGAGTTAAATGACATCTCATTGTGGTTTTGATTTGAATTTCCCTGATGATTAGAGATGTTGAGCATTTTTTCATGTTTGTTGGCCATTAGTCTATCTTCTTTTGAAAAGTTCCTGTTCCTGTCTTTTGCCCACTTTTTAATGGGGTGGTTTGACTTTTTCTTGCTGATTTGCTTCAGTTCTTTATAGATTCTAGTTCTCAGCCCTTTATCAGGTGTATAGACTGCAAATATTTTCTCCCATTCTGTGGGCTGTCTATTCACTCTAATGATTGTTTCCTTGGTTGTGCAGAAGCTTTTTAATTTGATCAGGTCCCATTTATTTATTTTTGTTGTTACTGTGATTGCTTTTGGGGACTTCTTCATAAATTCTTTGCTTAGGCTGATGTCTATAAGAGTTTTTCCAACATTTTCTTCTAGAATTCTTATAGTTTCATGCCTTAGCTTTAAGTCTATTATCCATTATGAGTTGATTTTTGTTACTGGTGAGAGATGAGGATTCTGTTTTAGTCTTCTACATATGGCTATCCAATTTCCCCAGCACGATTTATTGAATAAGGATTCTTTTCCCCACTGCATGTTTTTGTCTGCTTTGTCAAAGATCAGATGGCTATGTGAGGATGGTTTTAAAATGATTTTTTAAATTGTAGTTAAAAAAGTACATGAGCTCTACCCTTTTAACGAATTTTTAAATGTACAATATTATTAACTATAAGGACAAAGTTATGTAGCTGATCTCTAGAACTTTTTTGCTTTGTATGACTGAATTTTGATACCTGTTGAATAGCAACTCCTTGTTTTCCCCACCCCCATTCCTTGGCAACCACCATTCTACTTTCTGCTTACATAAGTTTATGT